>BMAC01001136.1:245160-269987 GCA_014905375.1 Phtheirospermum japonicum
CACATATGTTGTTCGATTCTTTTTTTTTTTTTTTAATTTTTTGAAATTAAGAATCGCACGTATGTTGTGCGATTTTACAAATATTTTAAATTTTTTTTAAAAAATTAATAATAGCACACCATATGTGTGATTCCGAATTATTAAAAATAAATAAAAATTTAGGCAGACCAGATAAGTCATAGATTAACCTTTTTGCTGTCAATATTTGCAGTAGGCAGACCAGAATTTTTGCTGCCAATATTTGTAGTAGGCAGACCAGATAACACATATCTTTAATATGGCTACCTTATCTCTGTAAATCTTGACGAAAAAATAATTATGCTTCCATATTTGAAATAATTAGTTAAATGAAGATATTAAGACAACCAAATAAAGGGACTCATGTGTTAAAAAAAAAAAAAAGAAAAGAAAAAGAAATAGAAAACAAAAGGTGATGCAATTTGCAAATAAAGGCCAGATGTTTATGACAAATGTCAGTGCACTTTCTATTCACATTGTCCCAAAATTGATATCTGGCTTATTTTGAGATTAGGTAGATTACCAGAAAATCGCAGGAATTTTAATTTTTTTATTTAAATATTTTGAGAATTGCACATGCAGTGTGTGATTGTAGTTTTAATTTTTTTTAATAATGTGGAATCGCACATATAGTGTGCGATTATTAATTTTAATTAGTTTTAAAAAAGTATTTTGCGATAATTAATTTTAAAAAAATATTTTGTGGAATCGCACATTGTGTGATTTTTAATTTTAAAAAAAAAAAAAAAAGGAATCGTGATTCTTATTTTATATATATTTTTAAAAATATTTTACAGAAACCCCACGTTGAATGTGCAATTTCATATTAAAAATAAATTTATTCAGGAATCGCACGTATGGTTTGCGATTCCACCTAAAATCACAACCCACTTCAAACCCAACCTATAATCACAATTTAGTTTTGGAAAGTAATATATTTAAGCATTTCCCTTGTCATGTAAGAGTATCTCCAGTGCAATAGTGATAACGAATTCCCTCGCTTGAAGGTAAACTATATCCAATGCAATAGTGTTAATTGAACCTATGTGACAAATGATATTGAAATTTTTATAAAAAAAATTTCCAATGCATCAATGTTAATGTTATATATGTGATAATATTTTATTTATTTTTAGAAAAAATAAAAAGAGAGAAATAATATGATTGGATGATATATTTAAAATTAATTGTAGACATTGTCAAGAGCAATGTTTAGAATTTAACATAACTTTTAATAATATCAAGCATTTAATGTGACACATAATTATTTTAATGTAACATATACTTTTAACATTATTGTATTGAATATACTCTAATTAACTGCTAATGCATTTGGCTTTCCGCAAAAATACTTTAATGAACTCTAATAATAAAACCTACACATCAGACGACTAAATCCACAATCAAAAGAAAAAAGACCAAGACTTTAGTTGGCACTGGTGAACCAAAAAATCACCCTACCAAAAAAAAAAAACCAAAAAAAAAAACATTGTTGATTTAGTGTTTAGTGTTGGAGTTAGTCTGCGAAGGTGGACTCTATGGTGGTGGTGGTGGTGGAGATGGTGAGGTGGCGGATTTAGAGAGAAAAGGGAAGGGAGACTGAAACAGCTGTTCATGTGAAAAGCTCTCTTAAAAAGACTTTAACATCCACATATCAAATGTTAATTAATGGGAATATTAATGATTTATCCCAGGTAGGATAGGAACTTGCCGGCTTCCTCTACTTAGTTATAAGAAATGAGTAATTTACATAAATTAAGTTATTAATTTAATTATTGTTTATATCCTTTTTGATTTATTAATGTCAATTACTCATAGAAATTAGTGTTGAAATTAGTATATTTATTATTGAAATAGTAAGATTTTGCATTGTAATCGTCAATTTTCAATTTGAAAATTAGTATTTCAAGAATATTATTAAGGATGCGTGTGAAAATAAAAAATTAATGATATATTAAATATGGTAACTGAATTATCTCGTGGGATGAAAATGGAATAGTGATCAATTTTGTGGGACAAAAGGAGTATTTTTTATTATATTTTTTTTGAAAATGACGACAATAATAAAACAAGTGAGCAATTAAATAGAAATTTTTATTTTTTCACTTCAAAATACATCACGTCCCCCACAAGTTTTGAAGCTAAAAATGCATGTAATGTTTTTGGAAATTCTAACCCCACTTGAGTTGGAAATGTCTACGGTGCCTTCACGGCACCATGACCCCACCCCTCCTTTATTTACAATCGTTGATTTTTTAATATGAAAAATCTATATTTAATTTAATAGTTCTCATTAATTAAAAAATAGTATCGTAAAGGCACCATATAAGTTCCTTGAATTTTATTAATCCCAATTTTAATATATCTTCTAGTATAATTTGTATATACATCATTTCAAGGGAAGTCAATTATCTTATAATCAGACTATTCTTTAAATAATCTATATACATATAAAAAGGTAATTATTATTAATTGTACAGGAACTTTCACAAATCATATTAGTGCAACATGTCGAGGATTTGACTTAATCCTCCCCACCCTAAGGGCTGTTTTATATTATAACAATAATTATTCATTAATTGATCGTGTGGTCAAATCAAAACTAAATAGAAAAATCGAACGGCGATAAATATGTTTTAAAGAACACAGGACAAGGAATGAAAAAAAAAATTGTAGATAAATTCTTAATTCAACTTTCATTCCATGGTCTACTCCCTGTTCAAATAAATTTAGTTTCCACTCTATGCAATTTTGCATTTTGTGATTACTACCTGTTTTTTTTTAAACCCAATTTTACTTCTATTAAATGGGTTTTGTTCTTTTGCAGATAAGATTCCAAAAAAATATAATTCAGAATTGAGTATTTATTCTCAATTTATATGATACTTAATAATTATGTAATGAACATTTCGTGCCTTTGAAAGTAATACTTAAATCAGAATACTAGAAAATTATTAAGGAGAATGTCTTAAAATGGTATCGAAGCTAGGTTAATTAAGGAACTTTTAAGAAAAATTATTATAATTATTTATTTAACTTTTGGTGAGTAGATTTATCTCCAAAAATGTATTCGAGTATTCGAAATATATTCATTTCGAGTGATATTTCCAAATTTTGAAAATATAGAGTTAGAACATCAAGAGAAAATAACATCTTGGGACAACCGATATGTTTAACAATCCCTTACCAGAATCAACCGATATGTAAAAGAAAACCTAATTTTGAAGTAAAAGAGATTTTGTCCTGAAAGATAAACAACCGATAAAGGATATCCTATATACATAGTGGGGATCAGACAACGTTCTCGAAGACCCAATATCTCAACACCCAACTTATATGAGAAATCTCAACTTGATCCTATACATTCGTATGGATTGATGCTGAATTTAGATATTCCATACTTCAAGAATCAAAAGATATTGATGTACGATTGGGTGCAGCAATGTGAATTGCGAAAATTCTCACAGTGAGGATTTGTCTTAATCCTGGTGTTTTATCTTGTGGTCAAATCAAAACTAAATAGGAAAAATCGAACCAAATGCTTACGGTGATAAATATGTTTAAAGGACACGAATGAATTAAAAGAAAAATAGGTAGGGAGCTTGGGGACACGTTCGAAGATAATGTACTTATCCACTAACATCTCATAAGTTCCGGGCCGGATACGCAACTTGGTCGGGTTAATGATGGATGAAAATTATGTGGCACCCATATGCACACGCAACTTGGTCGAGTTGATGAATGGAAATTTTATGGCGCCCACGTGAGCCACATAGATTGTTCAGTTAATAAAAGTACATTAACAAATGATATTGAGAAACTTGATCTGTTTTATTATATATATCATGTCAGCCTGTTAGGTCTGGAAATTGGCTTCAAAAAATCTTAAAGTTGGGCATGTCTTATTAATACGGGTAAAATGGGTTAAAGCAAAAAACTCCTCCCAAAAAAACTCGCCATTTCACAATTCAGGGTGGATGGGGAAAAAGCATAATTCTTTAAATTTGCAGACACAATCACACACAGAAAGAAGGGAAAAAAAAAAAAAATTACTCACTTTCGTTTCAAGTTTACAGTCATTTTACAAATTGCAACTTCAGGTGGAGTATTTTTAAGGTAAATCTAACCCTCGAGGGGTAACTTCAGAGTAGTTTGTCGTAATTAATCCCTATCTGAAAATTAGAGGCAACCCATCTGTCTAACAGTGCATCTGAACCCATATAGAAGAGGTAACTTAAACTTCATTAAACAACATTTTGCCTTAGCCAAGTAGCCAACTAACTAATTCATTACTTAATACACAAGTTTCATATTGTTATAATGCCGCGTAAATTACCTTCTTTACAACATACCGAAGAGAGAATCATCATCCATGTCCTCTGGATTCTCAAGTGCTGTAATATGTTTTCGAAATGAGGATGCAGCTTCTTCCCTGTCATCCAGCTGGCCCAGCTTGTCGTATACAATGGCCATCAAGTAGAAAGCTTCCGATGCCAACTCGTGATACTGTGCGCACGCAACGTCAAAAAAAATGCCTCTCAAAACTAAAAAATACTTCCATGACAGTATTTACTAGCAAAAATACAAACTTAAGGGGCTATTTGTTATTTTAAAAGATAACTCGATTTTATTTTTTGTTTTTTTGTAATTAATCATCAATTTCATGTTTGATTGGATCTTTATTAAGAGTTCCAAGAGAAAGAGAATACTAACTTTGATTTTCACGGCCAACACATCGTGGGCCCACCATAAATGCATAAATTTCACATAAGTTAAGAAATTAACTAACCTCCAAGAGTTGAAGTTCTTCTGAAGCTTGTCTTAACGGTTCTAAAACCATCTCTGAATCTTCCGAAACTAATGAAAGAACAAAAAAAAAGCATGTGTTAAGAACCTCCAAGGAAAGAGGAATAAAACCAGAAAAGGAAAGGGAAAAGAAAAAAAAAACATCTCGGTATCCAAATTCAATATGAGGGGAGATAGGATTAGATTACCTGAAAAGCTTGGGTCTGCTAAATAGCATTTCGCTTCTGTTATAAACGCTCGAGAACGAAGTTCCAAGCCACCATGACCAAGAAGCATTGGAAAAGAACTATGTAGAAGGGACAAAGCCTTTTTCGCGTGATTTGATCCAAGAGAGAGCCATAACTCGGCCAATATTAGCGTTGCAGAGGCTTTGAGAAGATCTAAGTTAAATGACTGACAAAATGAAAGGCTGGCCAAAGCATATGGAATTCCCAAAACAGCATTGCCTGACCTCTTAATTCGACGAAAAATTACAGAGGAAAAAAGAAAGAAAAAAGAAATCAGCAAAGACAATCATAAATGAAATAAAAAGAAAGCAAAATGTTGTTTGCCAAGTAAAATGCTTGATATATATAACCTCTTCAATTGAGGTAGATACCATAAAATAGAGGCACGCTCATGTCAAACCAACTAACCGTTATGCAGGTCCTCTAAAAATTAATCTAAAAAAATAAGTAAATAAAAAAGCCCTTATAAAATAAACTAACTAAAAAAAGAACCCTACAGAAAATGTAATGGGAAAAAAAACTAAAAAAAACTAAAAACCGTAAAACCTCTACAAAATCCTAAAAGTTAAAAATAAAAACTGAAAAACTAAATTTGGACCCTGCCTAACGGAATGTACTCATTAGGCGGTTTGACACGAGTTTTGTCCATAAAATAATTTGTGGGTTAAAGATGAAATCTTGAACATCTTACCGAAAAACCACAATCACATAAAGTATATACTAGTCACTATCCTATTCCAACAGAGTGAAAGACAAGTTGATGAAGGGTTACAGTGCAGTTCAATTCTAAATACCTTGTGTATCTCTGCAAGCAATAGAAGAACAGTGGCATTTTTTATTTGCATGTTAAACTTATAACACATGCAAAATAGAGAGTTCGCAACTGCTGCAGCCTACAAAAACAACTCGCATAATTAGAAATGTGAAGACAATTAGATAAATTGGTTTTACTTAAACTAATACAAAAATGAGACATTAAACGTCACTTTAAATGAAAAAAAAATACAATGTACTAAACCTGGCTATATTGGTTTGCAGCAAGTAGTGTTCGAGCATGACGCAGACTAGCTTCAGTCTTTAGCTCCATGTCCACACCAGTAACAGAAGAGGCCAAAACGCCAAGTTCATCGCAGAATTTCTGAGCTAGCTTTACGTGTCCTCTGAAGAAAGTCAAGAACCAAAGAAACAATGAACTACCACAACGTAGTATGTAAATAGTGGATAATAAATGTTCAAGTACTAGTGTACCTATGTAAAGCACACTCATGAAGCAACTGTAGTTTCACTAGCAGGATTCTGGACTTTGAAACACACGTAAACTTCTCTTCTGCTATTTTCAGAGCAGCAAAAGCATCTGCACACACAGAATATAATCTAAGTAATGGGACCAGAAGGTTGTGCATGAGATAAGTCATTAGGCCCAGGGAAAATAAAAAGGGAGAAGTGAATATCATGGACCATCTCAAGGCTTCAAAGAAATTGCAAATTGTTCACAAAAGCCATTTATCGAGAAAAGAGCATGAAAATGTGGCTTCATTTGTTTCTCATTGTGTCACTAAACTTGGAATGGAGAAATGAAGGAAAATACTAAGCAGTGAACACAAACGGCATTCTAGCAAATCAGCTTACCTATTAGCTGGGACATTGGAAAAAAATTCTCAATCTGGGTTTACATTTTTTTTCCGCAAATGAAATTTGCCGTACTTTTTTTTCCAGTTAATGATGTTTGGCCCAGGAGCTAGAGAAGCAAAAAGCTAATTGGAAAAGAAAATTGCAGTAACGGTCAAGGTTATCGATAACAGATAACGGTCTATAGCGGTGAGCCAAAATCCCGCCATAACCGCCATTTGACAACATTGGTAATGGCATAGATTTTCACAGGATTCTAATAACGCCAACATTAGTTCTTCATATTAATTTAAAAAATTAACGGACGCACAAATACTTAGCAGCGTTAAGATTAATATGAGATAAACAAAGCAATATAGACAAGGCAGACAACAAGATCAGGAATAAAAAATTAGATATAATCAAAAGAGAGAAATTGTTTATTTAAGCACATATAATCCTATGCCTGACCTTTGTATCCTTTATTCACAGCCAAATGTTGGATGAGCTTGGAGTAGGCTAATGCAGCATCAGATAAACTGCGATCAAGAAGATGCTAGTATCATAAAAGGTGATATTCATTAACACATGAAATTAGCAAAAAGAAGTAGCAGGAAAAGATCTTGGCAGTGGATGCAAGTACCTTGAAGAATCCGCAAAACAAGTTGCATAAACCAGTGCATTTATTCGGGCTACAGGAGAACTGAATATAAAATATGGAGAAATAAGAGAATCGCAATAAACAAGATGAATGCACCACATACAAAGTGAGAATCCAGATTACAGATGGTGATAACGGCACTCCATGCAATGATCACTAATGTTTGAGTTTATTTGTGGATAAATATCAGAAAAACAGCTCCAGTGAAAGTAAAACCTTGTCAGAAAGATAAGCAATACACATCTATTATATGTAATGATAGAAAGATAAACACAATCAACTATTTTCCATGCCTCCTGTAGAATTATATTTTTACACTTGATATCCCTGTTCACGTCAATGAGACGGGGGGTGGGGGTGGGGGTGGGGGGTTTAAAACAATACATTATAAAAATACATGTGTATGCATACTTAAAATGCAAATCACATACATATACATGAAAATGTACATATATGTACATAAAACACACAAGCATGCACTGCAGATTGAAGTATATACAAAAGTCTATCCAACTTCAAGTACTAATAACATAAAAGGGACTCCAACAGATCACCTGCCATACATCTCCCATGAACCAGCACGAACCAAATAGGAAGACCCTACCAATTGTAAAACTGAACCAGGAATAGAGCTTGGCTGCGCTGAAAACTGGAATGCGTCTAAGTTGCTACTGGTTTCATTTTCATGAGTCAGAATTAATGAGCTGGTTGGTTTTCTCAAATTTTTCAGCCAGGCTGTGCAGAAACCACCATCAGCAGTCATTAGTAAACTTTCCTCGCTAAACTCATTAATTAGATGAGAACTCAACCATAATTCCTGCACAATGCATGAAAAAGTAAAATAAAGGGAGCACATTATTGAAGAATCTCAGCAGAAGAATTTTTCATAAGCACTGAATCAGCTAACAGAAAGAACCTTGTAGACATTGGCAGGGTACGTTCTGAGCTTCATGGAGGCCTTGGGGCCAAATGAAAGCAGTGGTCTTTGAACATGCTGCAAATCAAAGTACTGCGTAATTCAAATTTCCTTCCCAACAACAAATGACAAAAAGAAATCAGTGGAGTAGCAAACAATGTAACTTCTGTTTTAGGAAAACCCATTTGACTATTCCATTTAATGAACCATATACCGTGATCACTTTACTTAGATTTATACACAAATGATATACAATAAAATATAACAGACCCCAATTAGTTGTATACAAAACCTTCCTACAACAATTCCATTAAGGACCCAGGCCAGACTCTTGCTTTATCAACACTGTTGCTGTTAAGGACCGTCCAGTTTTATTTTAATTAGTGATTAAACAGGGTTATGTTTAGGGTTATATTGCTATTTAAGTATGTTAATGTTATTTTGCATCAAACACTTTGGAATTAATTGTGTTTTGCGGCTATAAGCTGGACAGGAGATTTTCTCGAGGAGAAGTTCGTGTTCTACGGCAGAATTACTTTATTTTATTTATTTCGCAATTACAATTTATTTTACTTCCTATAATCAAACATTTGACTCTATCAATTGCCCACTAGGCAACTGGCACAAATCGTAAAATACATGTTCAAATGTAATATGTAACCAAGACCAAGCGGCAGGCAGTGCCCTATAACTCACTCCACAAGTTGACTAGAAGTTGAGAACCCAAGGACACAGCAACACGAGGGTGCCACTCACACCAACTACACAGGCAATGGTTAAACTCCTGGTCATGTCAAATATGGTATAGCACTATCATGTTCTAGCAACATCAAAGATGTGTACAATGCCCATCGAATCTACTAACTAGGTTTCATATAAATAGACTATTTGGTACTATCTAAACAACAAAGAAGTGACAAATTTCTTACCGTTAAGTCATATTTGGCAATTTCAAGATGAATGGATGCCACTAGACGCTTCAACTTTAGACTCTCGGCCCTCTTTAAAGATCTTCGTAAGAGAACAAATAACTGTTGTTGGACAGACAGGGAAGTGCCTAAACCAGCAACAGGCCAGTAAGATGATCCCATAATTCCAGATGATTCTGATATTCCTATTTCAGACAAGAGGTTAGAAATCACTGCTAGTGTGTATGCAAGACATGCATCATCGCTGTGCTGCACAGTTGAGACAAAATTAGAAAATCAGAAGACTCTAATCAGGTGTAAGCTAAATATGAATAAAAAAAGCACCTGTTGAGAGACTCGAACTGCTTCAGTTAGAACCTGAACATATGAAGAGAATAATTAGCAACATTGTTTTCAATATCAATGGAAGATCCTCAAAAACAGCAAAGCGTAACATGCTAAAAAAACACAATCTCAACAATATACCAAAAGAAAACCAAACTATAAGCAGCGAAAACGAATGGAGGTGATTGACTTCAGATGCTCACTTCCAAAGCTTGCTTAGGGTGCCCTAAGTGAAAATGCATCATTCCCAAACACAACAAAGCAGCTTCATATCTTCCGAAGCTACTGCATCCAGATGGAGGGGGAACACATTCAAATCCTTCAGTCCCTGCACTTTATCATGAATAATTTTCCTCACATAAGTTGATTGCCAAAAGATGTTATAAAGATTGGGTGATTGATATATTCCTATAATTTAACAAAGTAATAATACGCAAAACAACTGTGCCAAGGTGAATTTTCCTAATATAGCTAACATGACAACTGACGATATTATACAGTATGAAAAAGTGCTTAAAAAAATTGTGATCTATGTCATCATTACTTGAAATCTCACATCTTAGTAGTTAATGGACAAAAACATCTAAAACGCATGTACACTCATGATTCTCAGGTACATTGTATTAACAGTGATGATGGATTATTTATTAGAAAGAAGACCAAAAATGACACAACAATTTCCTGAACAACCAACGGATGATAACTCAGCCAGCAACTTATAAGCTAACGGAGGCAGATGGTCTTTTTGTGCTCTCCGTTACAGTTTCTCCCTCATTTGTCCTAAATGAAATGAAGGAATACATCTCCCATTCATAAACCAATCCCACCTAAGTTTCTTTGTGCCTGACTTAACCTAGATACTCTTCTACCAAATTCTCCATCATAGCAGAATATGCATCAACCAAAAATCAACAGAAGATGAAAGATTAAGGATGGTGAGAGTGGGGGAGGAAAAAGAAGAAAGACGGAAAGAAAAGCATCAATGCATACCTATAATCAAAGTAACGGTGAAGGTTCTCCAATGCCCCAGGATAGTCATCATGATAAAGGTTATTTAAATAACGCAAGTAGTGAACCTGAAATTAGAAAATGAAGACAGCAACATTGTCAAAGACCTGCTAAATTAATCACACATTTAAATAAGTAAACAGTTCACAATTAGATAACTTCAAAAACTCCTAAAAATCCACTCACTCGATGCAATTCGGGCGCCAATTGCTGAAGCTTTTTTAGTACAGACTCAAAAGCATTTAGAGGGAAGGAGCTTCCATGTCTGCCATGAAAAGACAAGTATCTGAAGAATTTGAGATTGACAAAAATAATATTGTTTTATTGGGTTCAATAATTATAAGGAGATGCTTGGTGAATTTGTTGGGAATGGGAATGGGAATGGGAATGGTTTTGATTGTGGAGGTTAATGGGTTTGATAACCCCCATTTGTGGGGGGTATGGCTTAATACCAAAAATTGGGCAATCAAACCCATAGTGGTTTAGTTACCAACCACCACTTTAATTCCCTTTCCCATTCCCCACTCCCTAAACCCACCAACCAAGCATCCCCTAAATTTTCACCCTGTGATTGCTTGAATATCAACCTTAAATGTAAGAAAGTTAATATAAAAAAACAACTCACTTCTCAATAGCATCTGCTTGCTCCGATAGGTAACCTTGTACCTGCCAATTTGTATGCAGGAAAGTGCCACTAACAGAGTCAACACCTCTAGACATATCACTTGAAGACAACGTAGAAGAGCTAACTTCTGCATTAGTATCAATATGTTTCGGCCAGGAACTTGACGAGATATCAGTATCTACATCCAAAATAAAAATATCAATGCTCGTATCTTGGACTCAGAGTGTTCAATAAAAGCAGTATTTGTACCACGACCAAAAATTAACTCTGATACTCATAACATGATGCTGATAATAAAACCTCAAGACTTAAGATTAGATTAAATAGTTGGTAAGGAAACCAACAGAACTGTCTAAAATGTGTGCTAAGATACCTTATCAACAATTAGCATGGTTTGGTATCAAAACATTCATATGGGCTTGGTGTAAACGGAAAAAGTAATACAGGAAGAAAAGGGAGAAGATATGTGGAGTGCATACAATCTCTGCAGCAAACTCCTTTCCATGAAAAGAAGAGAATAAAACTAAAGAACGGAAAGTGACCATTCAGAACTAAAAAGAAATGAAAACTGATGAAACCATATGAACCACCACAAAGCATGTCAATCAAGCTCGATTGTCGATGTGAGATATCATTTTGGCATTATGTAGAGACATTGATGCAAGGCAGAATCTTATGCACAGATAATTATGTAGTATGGTAACAATACCTGCAAGTGAATCAGAAAAAACTTTGGGTGCATGCCCATGGAAAGTAGTTTTTCCAATTTCCATTTGAGTTTCTTCAAAATCTTCACTAACATCCGCATATCCATAACTCTCCATATTCTCAAATTCACATGAAGAATTCGGATAATTGGCGGAACCATCCAAATGCGATAACCCATATGGAGGATATCCTGAGATGGATTCCTTACAATATGTCCCTATATTTGTTAGAAGATGACAGACACCCTGCAAGGAGAAGTTAATGTCTAGATGTGTCATTTATCAATGAATTAACGTACCATAGATTTGACTCTAGTAAACAACCATTAGAACATAATGCTTGGTAGAATAGCAGGTAGTCCATCTTCAACCGTTATTCCGTCACCACATTCTAGGAATTTTGAAGACTCCTTCAACTTAATCATCAAGTACCGTTTGTTTGGAAAGAAACTAACCGCAACTGTACACATCCTATTGAAAAGCATTGAAATATGACTCGTTTAAGTCCCAATATATTCACTCTATACCATAAAAATTCATAATATTAATAATTACCAAGCAATCTAGGAAAAGTTGGCAAACCTAACAGTTAAATGACAGAAAATGAGTAACATATAGACTTTCAAAATGATTTGTCGTTGATGATAGTCCTTTCTGTCCAATTATACACAAATAATTTCAGAGATACATTAGCAGAAGATTGTGGTCTCCACATGGGCTAAAGGAAGCTAACATACATGCTGGGGTTGGGAGGGAACGCACTTACACCAAAATAAGTACTTAGAAAGTTAAATACGGTGTGATCATGTATCTAAAAGCTTGGGGGGCTCATTAGGGCAGGAATAAGGACGCCTGTCCTACATCATTACCTCGCATTGATCCTAACCTCCGCTAGTAGATTTGTAAAATCTTGAAGCAAAATAATCAATAATTCAACACTCATTTTCCATATGTGGATAAAAAAACACAATCATACCTAACAATATGTTTAAATTGAGACATAATGCTGCATATAATTACCTCAAATGACATCTGATTGAAAGCAAGTAAGCAACGCCGTATAAACATGCCAATACTACTATTAGGATCCAGCATAATTTGATCATCATCCATAACATTGGAGTCAGGGGCCCCCAGAATACCTGATAAATACAAACGCTGAATCAAAAGCAGTTTCCTAAACAATTCAAAGAAGAAAAAAAGGAACTATAGAAAAAGGAAATCGAGAATGCCAGAACCCAAGGAATGACCAATTGAAGCACCAGCTACAAGTGCACAAAACGTCTTACTATGAACCGCGTGAGTAGACAAACAACAAAACATCACACCTCGCTCATCAAATAATTGGAATTTCAACGAATACACACATATAAATACATCTATTTCACCTCCAAGAGACTACAACGAATGTTACCTCGCAACTCAGCAAAAAAATTAAACAGGTCATCAGGCGACGCCAGCGACGACAAACTCCGCGTTAGACGGTCACTCAGCCAGTCATTGAGCAAACCACCGACCTCCCTCAACTGAACAATCAACTCATCCAAAGTCGGCTCGAAAATCCCATCACATGACTTGGTGAGAGACAAGATGAATATGCCGAGACGATTGTGCTGGGAGACTGAGGAGAAAGGAAAGGGGACTGAGGTTTGAGAAGGCGGCGCGTAGACTTGAACTAAAACACAAATGGAAAGCTTGTGCGGAGTAATTGCGAACGTCGCCGGTGACTTGGGAAAGGCCGCCATTGCCACTGAGAGACAAATTAGGAACGGGCGGGTGGATTTTCAGTCTAGGGTTTTTTGAATGGGAAAAAATAAAAGAGGTCGTTATATGGCGCACTTTAAGCATTCGGAAATTTTGAATTTCTTTTTTTTTCAAATTTTGATTTTGAAACTTTTTTTTAATTGTTTAGATGTTTATATTATTAGTTCACCTCAATTAAATAAATTATAAAATTATCAAAATTACCTTGAATTATAGAAAAATTTTACAATTCCTTCAATTTACCATACTCATGTATTGTAACTCAATCAATGATTGACACATCACAATCTCTGGGAATTAGGAATCTTTTTAAATAAATCTATTGGTTAATAGAGTATAAGAATGGTACCGGTAAATGTACTATAGAAGTTCCCCGAATTATAAACACCCCAAACAACACTTCTTCTTCAACCCTCCACAACCACTCCTTGCCGCTACCGCTGTCGCCGTCCCTGCTGCTGCCACCTCTGTCGTCGTCGCTACCACGGCTTCCATGGAAGAACGGGAAAAAAAAGTATGATATGGTCGTGCCTCCATACTAAAGCTGACACAATCACCATCATCTCCATAGAAGAAGAAGAAGAAGAGGAACTTTCGAAAATAATATTTGAATGTGCTTCATGGCGTTCGAACCTGAAATTCGAATGCCATGAGCATGTTTCATTACTGGTTTTCCGAACGCGTTCGGACCAGATTCTTGAACGAACATGCTTCTTGGCGTTCGAACTGAAATTTTGAACGTCATGAACATGTTCATTACTGGTTTTCCAAACGCGTTCGAAAATCTGATTCGAACGCATGTTTTGATATCACTTTTTTTTCTTCTTCGTGTAATAGTGATGTGATGGAGTGTGTGTGTGTTTACTTCATTAGTCGCCGACAACGAAGACGGCGACAGTGGCGGCGATGGTAATGGCAGAGTGGTGGTGGTGGCAGTGGCGATGACAGGGTGGTGATGGAGGTTGAAGAAGATGAATTGAATTTTGGGGTGTTTAGGTTTAAAAGGGTAATTTTGGCATTTTTGTGAAAGAAAATTATTTGGGGTGAACTAATAAATTTTTGAAGTGCGTATATCTGTGCCTTTATATTTTTAACCCATTCTCAATTTTTTCGCCATCAGTCAATTTAATTCATTTATTTTTAATAACTCATTTAATTATATCATTATTACTCAATTTTGAATAAATTTTATTATTAATTCACTCGCATAATTGTAACTACCAATAATTTTCAATCATTAGTATTTTATTTATTTAAATTAATTGTAATTATTATATTTTCATCTCATATTCATTCACACACTTAAAAAAATAAACTTAAATTCTTTCCCGCTATTTTCTCTCATTTTCAAATTTCTCAAAATGAAAACATATGCAATTGGTCTCTAAATTCTTTTGCTATGATAAACTAGAGAAGAAGAGAGGATTATGCCAAAAGGCGTGACACATGGCAAAGCGCCAATATCAAATCTCAAACTTTGGAACCTAGCCTCATCTATGCATAAAAATGTGTTTTCAAATATCTTTGTTATTTTATTTATTATATTATCATTAAAAAAAAGTAAACGAATATATATTTAACAAATTATCGTTGTATTTTTCTCCGTAATTAACAAAATACTAATTATCTATAAAAAAATCAACATACTATTTACCATCTCGTATAAGATGATCATATTTTTTAAATAAAAAATTATACTTTTAATGTAAAAAATCATAATTTTTAAAACAACTATTCATATTGTTTATTAAAAGTATGGATTTGATAATATAAAATATGGACTTGACAAAAAGGATTTATTTTTTCACCATCCGAATGGAAGTATGACGTAAGTCGTAGTTTTTATTTTTCAAATGGCAGTCGGATGTAGTTTTTATCTTGCACTATATATGTTACATAGGAAATTGCAATATCATGTAACTACATGCAATATCAACAAGGGCACAGAGGGCCTGTTTGTATTAGCATCCGTTGGAATTCTGAGTTTTGGTATTCATAATCCTGGGGTATTCAGCTTTCTGTGAATAGTAAGAATTCTTGTTTGTTATAGGATTCAGAATCATTTACTTTTTACAGTAGATGTCAAACCATGTCTGAAAAGTGGGTGATAATATATTATTATATTGTATTTGATGTCAAATCATGTCTGAAAAGTGGATGATAGTGTATTATAATATTGTGTTTAGTAATATTTAATTATTTAGTTGTAATATTTTGTTGTTTGAGTATTTAATTTTTGACGAGTATTCGGTATTCCAAATCTCAAATCCAGGATTCGAGATCCTAGCCCAAGCCCTCTAAGAAAACCTCTCTAGTGAATGTGCTTTTCGGCATTACCTCGTAAATATATTTAACTACATAAACTCTTGAACTACAACAACACTTATACGGGGCCAACTCCTCCACGCATGATATGATGTGTTTATTAAGATATATAAAACATGAGAAAAGAGAAAAAATAAAAAAGAGGTTAGGGTTCTATGAACGATGAATTGATAATTGAATAATACAACTCTACATAGTAAATAGCAATATATAAGTTAATGAGAAGACACGAGAATTAAACTATTATAAAGGTCTAATATTGATGTTTAATGCCCCCCACAAACTCGTGATGCATCAATAGGTAGCGTCGAGAGTTTGCTAGTTAAAAAATAAAAACGTGGAACCGAACGTGATTTGGTAATCAAATCAGCTATCTACATGACCGAAGATACAAACGACAAAGTAATCGTGCCAAGTTAAAAGTGATATCGAGTGAAATGACAATCAATCTCAATATGTATGGTGAGCTCGTGGAAGACAAAGTTGTGTTCAATCTGAATGGCACTCAAATTATCACAATGCGTTGGAGTGGGATTAGGTAGTGGGACACCCATATCACAAAGTTGACATCGCAACCAAACTATTTATGCAATAGTGGAAGTCATAGCACGATATTCAACTCCTGTAGATGAGCATGAGACAACATGTTGCTTCATATTTTTTCAATAGATAAAGGAATCTCCTATAAAAATATAATGAGTTCGCAACTTTTAAAAAATGCCTGTAGATGTTAAGTACTTTAAACGAGAAGAAAAAATATGTCCAAGACGCGCCATAAGTAAAAACCAAAAAATGATAAAATCAAATGAAAAGATGACAAGTCAACACTTAAGGCAACAACATGTTAAATTTTAAGCTCATCCAATACGTAAAGTCCAAACCACCCCACCCCCACCCGACCCCACCGCACCTACGAAATATCCTAATTACCCTCTTGAATTGTGGATCTTGTACATAACAAGATGTGGAAGTAAATAATACTAAGAAACCAGAGTAGCAAAACTAACTTACTGATACAAGATTTCACAGTCAAATTCAAAATGTAGTAGACATACCCAAGAGAGAATTGCATTGTACATATAGATTTAATTCCTGCTAATGGCATAGGGGTTCCATCAGCAGTCATGACATATACGTATGTATTAGAGTGTAAGTTTACAAATGAAATTAACAAATAAGATATATGATGAGATTCTTTAGATTTAATAATATCGATGAAGATATATCTGATGAACTAGATGAAGACAAACCTTTGTTTATAGAAGTGAACATGGCATGCGGCTGCATGGAAAGAACCTTCTAATACTGCTCAGCAAGAGCGCCTACTCTACGACTAGAACCAAAAGTGTATCCAAAGAAAGAGGCATGCCCAACATCTAATGAATTAACCAGAGGAACAACTGCTACGATGTTGGATTCAGGAGGCCTAAAACCTCGATTTTTGCCTTGGAGATGCAGGTCTTCATTGAGAGGATTATCGTGCTTGTTGATTTATATTAAGCAACTTTGAACAGTTGGCTTTCCAGTGATCTCGACCTTTACAAAATCTGCAAACATCAGATGCAACTTAATGCCTATTCTAGTTTACTGGATGATTGTATAGGAGAAACAGCAAATATATATGGAGAAGGAAGAATCTCTTTCTATTCATTTCCTTTCTCTGATTGGGATTTGAGATAAATTTCTTCAACGAACAACTCATTAACACCGAAACTACTGTGGGGAGATGATTGATGATAATGCATATTTTTTATACATATTGAGACTTATTAAATTTAGTTTCAACTACTGCTTGTATGCTTTTAACGTCTTTTTACTCTAATTCATATTATTTGGACATTTTTACTTGTTTGATTGTTTTATGTTAATTTTATAGGATTTTGGAGCCGTTTTTTTGTTAGATTGGGCTTAAAGATGAAAATAGAACTGAAAAAAAGTTAAAAGAAAAACCCATTGAGACAACCGTTTGTGTTTGTAATTCATCGTTGCATATTCAATTGACAACCATTTGTGCTTCTAAAATTGTGATAGGTTGACAATTTTTTTACTATAAATTACAATTTGAGAGATGATATTTATAAATTAGGCTTTCAAATACGGTTCACTATAATCAGTAAGACCGAGAGGTTTGAGATTAGTAGTGTAGTCATTTAAAGCTTTTAAAGCTTTTTGGATTTAAGACATGATGTTGACAATGCATCTCACATTTGGACCCACGATTTAAGCACTTCGATAGAAGATTTAGAACTATTTGTGTGATTTACATATCAATGAATTTAATCGCAATAATACTCGACTGATTAAACATGATAAACATTGAAAGTTCATTGTAAACTCAAATCACATAACATCTCCATCTCATTTTAAAACCTCTCTTCTTATTTTTGTACTTTGTTCTTGGTAAATTAGATTAATGCTTTTTATTTTATATTCGTCATTTGTAACGACAAAATCAAAATCCATCTTTTACACCCATTCACATAAAACTAATTTAATAATAATATTACTTATAAATTTATGAGATTTGGCTCTTGTGGAAATCGACGTGCTCGTCGTAAACTACATCTACACCACACACTTGTGGTTAGATAGGGTATATTTATGAAACAAGTT
The DNA here is from genome assembly GCA_014905375.1 of Phtheirospermum japonicum. NCBI lineage: Eukaryota > Viridiplantae > Streptophyta > Magnoliopsida > Lamiales > Orobanchaceae > Phtheirospermum > Phtheirospermum japonicum. Next base: position 263,692 of record BMAC01001136.1, read on the forward strand.
TTTATTACTCATCGACCTCTAAATCGGGAGCGGTCAAGTTTTTAGCGCCGTTGTCGGTGACCAATTGATTGGAAATTAAAAATAGTATAATTATTTAATAGTCTAGTCTTAATTTAAACATTGTTTACACTTTGCTCTTAACTGGAGTTTGGGATGTATTGGATTTCAGGTTTTAAAACAAGCTCTCAAAGGAAGAAAGCATCTAGCTAAAGACGTTAAATTAAGCGTTAGTTAGGAGGGAACCTAACAATAATGGAAATGGCTTCGATGCACGCATTGAACCAACGAGAAGGCAATTCCTCCAAATGGGAGTTGACACTGAGTCACTCGCCGTAGACCTGGTGAGTCATAACCAACGTAAATCTATTTTCCTTTTTTACTTTATAGTAGCAATTAAGTTTGGGGAAAGAAAGTGTGGTTTACATTTGTCATGTATTATCAATTTGCATCACATATAAGATTGCGATAGCTGTTGTTTTTCTTCTTCTTATTTTTCTTTTACTTGTACGTTTAATTACTTTATTAGAAATAAAATAGGATTTGTAGATAATTGGGTCTGAAAATTTATTTGATTCATTTGATGGAATATGCATTTGCATGGACATTTGGTGAAATAACTGATGATGTGTAAAGGATGAGTTTATTTCTAAAATGTACTTATATTTTATGAAAACGTATGCTTGAGTGTTATTGCTACACCTTGACGACTTCTTGTTTTGAAAAATGATATGCTTTGTGGTTTGATCGAAAGCCTCAATAAAGGCTGAAAATGTGGGTTTGGTTGAGATCCTTTTCTATAAAGTCTTAATATATAATATTTTTTTTTGTTTATTGGGTTAAGGTGGAGTATAGAAAGTTTCATGTTTTAGTTGATAGGATAATTTTGGTAATCTTGTACATTTGTTCGTATTTATAGTCACTTATCCAACCATACCTAACCAAAGAGCATATATCACAACCTAAATAAAGACATATTATGGTTCTTATCTTTTGAACACACCTCGTATGGGGAGAAAGACAATTTGCAAGCTTATGTTAAAATCCATGCATTGATATGACCTGAGAGTATGCACGTCATATTTTATACACTTGTGTGATTGAGCGAGACATTTCCCCATATGAGTATCATTAACCGAAATAAGAAGATTTAAGGTAAAAAGGGTGTAACGATTGATTCCTTGCTTTTGTATTTATACTTTGGAAAATGATACTTCTGAAGCAAATGCATCGTCATCATTTTTGTAATGTCCATACTCATGTTTATTTCTTATATTTTATTTTTTCGAGTATGGTACGACTTAAATCAAGTCGAGCCAAACCCTAATCGCACGAGGCCAGCATTATGATCAGCCCTAGCGGGGCTTGACCAGACGAGGCCCTTAATACATGGGAAAGGGTTGGACTGAACCTTAGAGAGTTCTAAGTGTCACATCATCTCGTGGAAGACGAGATGAATAAGAGCTGAGCAAGAGCTGAGGCAAGAGGTGGCTAGGCAACCCAGGAGTCCTTGGGAGACCTACAAGTGGTAAGAAGGAGCGACCTAATAGATCCAGGTCGCATCAAGCTTATCAGCGACCTGGTAGCATTAGGTCACAAAGAGTGCCAACCTAATCAGCGACCTAATGACACCATGTCGGGTGAGCACTGACCTGGTAGGTCACCGTATCGACCTGGCAGATGGCATGAGAAGGCCTTTGGGAAAGCCTACTGCAATCACTTCGAGAGACGCGGCCTGAAATTACCCGAGCTGAAACTAGGCTTCTTTGAAGTTCGAGTTTAAGATCAGGAAAGGCAATGAGGGCAATTCGGATTTATCCAGATCTGGTCTTCCTAGGAGAGTTGAGCAGTCTAGATTATCTAAATAATGGTCCGAGATTTGTGGGTAATTCTTCGAGATCCCAGAGATGTCCCAACCAATCTAAGGTATAAATACCCCAACCAGCTAGGTAAATGAGGGATCAATTATCCACTCATTCTCAGTGTTTTCTAGAATTACTCAAACCCACGACTGACTTAAGCGTCGGAGAGGGCTCCATTGGAACCCCTCCGGTGGTCCTTTTCTAACCAATTTCTCTGGAAGGTCTCCCATGATACGGCGAAGGAGCACTTCTATTTGGTGATTGGTACTTTGTAGGCGGATCAAATTAGCGACATTTGTGTGGAAAATGAATTGGGCTAAGACGTGAGGTGAAGAATGACAGAAACAGACGGAATTTGGTGGCAGAGCTGGATGGCACGCCGAGCTCCACCATACCAATTGTGGCTCCAGAAGTAATGCCACCAACCACGAGTAGAGGAGATGGACCACAGCCCCCTGTGGGAATATCCCCACACTTAAACTCTTCAGACGAAAGTGGTAGACCGGTAGGTGATTCATTTCTACAGTAAATACCCAACCTCATCGAAAAGGCGGTGGCAGTGGCGGTGGACAAAAAATGGGCAGAATTTCCGCCAACCCATCTCAAAGGAGGCTAGACACTGGAAGCAAAAACGGCTAAAACTCCCCAAGGTACAGCAAAGACCCCTATTAGGGAAGAGAAGGAGAGAAAATTTGGCTCAGATAGCGTTACATCAAGCAGGAGCACACCAGACCTTATTGAATAAATGCAGAAATTACAAAAGGAGGTCAGAGAGGTAAAGCAAAAAATGGCAGGTAACATGGTGGGGCAGACGCGTCGGAGCACCCCATTCACTAGAAACATCATGATAGATGACTTGCGAGCCTCTTACCAATGCTTAGGTTTTGAGTACAAGATCCATGAGATCACCTATGCCGATTCGAGAATGCGACCACCTTGCACAAATTCTCAGATGCAGTGATGTGCTGAGTCTTCCCCACAACCTTTACTAAATTATCTCCGCTCTGGTTCTACCAGCTACACCTCGCTCAATAAGCAATTTCGAAGAGTTCAGCTCGACATTCCTACATCAATTCACCAGTTGTAGAAAATATCAGAAGATGTCGTTAGAATTATTCAGCATAAAATAGAAAGAGGGAGAAGGTTTGTGTAGATACATAAAATGTTTTACTGACACCAAGTTGGAGGTACCATCGGCATCCGAAGAGCTCTCCATCAACGCCTTAGCTCAGGGGCTGAGGAGGGGAGAGTTCTTTCAATCATTGGTGGTTAAACAAACACACACGTTTGGCGAGTTGCTAGCTGTTATAAGAGTTTTAGTGGTGTTGAAATATATCAATGGGTTCATGGCTTGGTATTATAGGAGATCGATTCAATTGTAAGAATCAAAGTGTTTGTAGCATGTAAAGATAAGGAAAATGAAAATAAAGCAATTAAACTAGCTAAACTACACTAGGAATTGAAATTGCATGTTGGTCGGATGCCTCGGTCGTATGCCTAATAATGAAAACAAGCATGTTTCACCAAGTACAAACATGCATGCACAAGGTACAACTATGCATAAAATCCTAAATAATGCGAATAAGTAAAAATTGAAAGCATGGATGTAAAGAGCAAGAAAAGTTGACATGAAAGTTTAAAACTTTAAGAAAAATAACAAGCATCAAAGTGTAGATCTAAGATTTAACCTAAAACTATGCATGAAAATAAAATTGCAAATAAAGCATAGGAAAAACTCAAAATCAAGACGATCTAAGACTCGATTTATGATCTAGACGTGTCACTCATCTAGACTCTATAGCTAATTCTTAAGATCTAACATGAATTCAAGGTGCTAAGACAAAAGGCATAAAATGAAGAACAAGCATGGAAATGAAGAACAAAGCATGAAATTAAAGCATAAAACATGAAATTGAAAGGAAACTTACTTGAATTAAGAAATGAAACAAAGCTTGAATGTAATTGCATCAAAAGTAACAATCTAAAGGAGTATTTGGATTCATCTTAGGCTTACAAACCCAAGGCCAAACATGAGAGTAAATCTAAATCTAGAAATGAAAGTACATCGAAGCTTGAAATTGAATCTAAAACCTAAGAAAGAAGATTATCCAAGAGCTTGATTGAAATTTGATCGTCAACCCAAGTTAGGGTTGGGAAGGGAGTGATTTTTTTTTCAAAAATGATACTAAGGTTCTATTATAATAGGTTTAATTGGGTTTAAATGAGCCAATTTGGGCTTTAAAGGCTTAATTTCCCGGTTTGACCAAGGTTTGACCCGTTTTTGCACCTTGATGGCTCATTGTGGCTTGGTTGGTTGGTCTTGGGTGAGTCCTGGGTGTCTTGGCAAGGTCTTGGGCGTGTGGAGGCAAGGAGGGGCGTGATTTTGGAGATGGCTAGGCATTTGGCAGGCTAGATGGCAAGGAGAGGCGTCCTTGGGGGCTTGGCAAGGAGGATGGCAAGAAGGAGCAAGCCTTGCCTTGCGCCATGTCTTGGAGATGGCAGCGCTGAAGGTGTCTGGGCGCTGCCTTGGCTTGCGCCATGTCTTGGAGATGGCAGGGCGCTGGAGATGGCATGGAGGAGCGCTGCCATCATGCTTGGGCACCGAAGATGGCGGCTGTTGGCAAGGGATGGCAGTGATTACAGAATGTTTGCAACTTTGAAGCTCCCTCTTGGCACAACTCTTGGCTTGGGTTTTGGCAAGACATGGCTTGATTTTTGACCTCCATGCCTTAGCTTGAATTCACATCATTAAACCACCTATTAAATGAGAATCTTCAACATGAAAACCCAAGAATTTCACCAACCTTAAATCAATTAAAACCATTTAACCCAATTAAACATAAAATCAAAAGAAGAACACAAAAACCCTAAAATAAGAAAAATAACCTAGAAAACAAAGCTAAACGACTCAAGAACCACTAAAAATAATATAAAACCCTAAATTAAGAACACGAGAAAAACACAACAATTACATGCAAAACACTAGCAAAAGGCTGAAAAGTATATACATTTGGAAGAAGCCCTAAGGCTAAAAGACAAGGGGTATAGGCGGAAGAGACGAGTTGATAAGGAAGAGGGGACTTAGGTCAAGAAATCCAGAAGTGGATCTGGGGGGGTGCCCTAGATTCAATCGATACACACCCCTGGTATCACCCCCAGGGTTAAATCCTACAGGTTTACCGGATGGATTCGAACTTTTTGCACCTACTTTTATTTAAAGTTGTCAATTTTAAAAAGCTCGCCCGCAAGAGTACGGGATCACTTGTAGGTGGGTAAGTTGACTCGTGTCGATCTCAAAGGAAGACTAGATTCGGAAGTTCATTTTGTGTTTGATTTAAGGAATAAGAAAATAATAAAAATAAATAATCTAACACGCGAACAGGGGGGGAATTTGTTTTGATTGTTTTAAGAACTAGAGATTAATTAAACTAAGAGCAATAAATTAAATCTAAAAATTATTTAAACTATGAACTAATTAATTAAATCTAGAGATTATTTAAACTAAGAATTAATTATCTAAAACTAAGATTAAATTATCTAAGAGCAATTAAATCTAGAATTCATTTAAATTAATTAAGACTTATAAAACGATTTAAGAAAACTAGGGTTCTAGAGTTTTGATTCGTCTCCACGATCGCTTGGGAGTTCCCAATTGATGGTTCACAACGAATCTAGACTCTAGACCCATAAGATCTAGCAAAAAACAATTAACACAATGAACATCTCAATCGCAACACAATTAAAATAACGATTCGTCATGAAAGCAATAATTATTCTAAGGGATTTAATCAAGCTAATTGAAAGCATGTGAACTAAATTAAAGAGAGTAGAAAATAAATACTTACTAATTAACGAAGAAAATAGCAGCGTTTCACGACGAAATCATGAATCTAAATTAATCTAAAGTCTAATAATTTAAAACTAAGAATTATTAAGAGAAACTAAGAAAATAAAATGGCACTCTTGGGATTGTCAACCCCAAAAGGCCTTAGAAACCCTAGGAATAATGTGTATTTTCGAATGTGAGGGGTGGGGGGGTATTTATAGGTGTAGGTGGCTTGAAAAGGGGTCAAAATTAGGGTTTCCGCCCCTTCTAGGACGTTCAGCACTTTCCATACCGGTTGAGCCCAGAAACGACCCTTCTAGAAGGCCCAGAATCAGGAGGTGCTGCCAGCCCAGCTTTCTATACCGGTTGGGCCCAGAGACATCCCTTCTAGAAGGCCCAAACTGTCATTTCTTCAAATCGCGGCCCGTTTTCGCTGAAACTCTACTCGTTTGCCCATTCTTGACTACGTCCAAACCTAAATACCTCAAAATACCTAAAATAAACATAAAATTAATTAATTATAATTAAAATACGTAAAACAAGTTGGAGATAAGAAAATGTGAAAATATGCTCAATCTATCCAACTTTCACCGAAAACAATAACAAAAATG
>BMAC01001136.1:274099-284116 GCA_014905375.1 Phtheirospermum japonicum
AACATCTCAATCGCAACACAATTAAAATAACGATTCGTCATGAAAGCAATAATTATTCTAAGAGATTTAATCAAGCTAATTGAAAGCATGTGAAACTAAATTAAAGAGCAGTAGAAAATAAATACTTACTAATTAAACGAAGAAAATAGCAGCGTTTCACGACGAAATCATGAATCTAAATTAATCTAAAGTCTAATAATTTAAAACTAAGAATTATTAAGAGAAACTAAGAAAATAAAATGGCACTCTTGGGATTGTCAACCCCCAAAAGGCCTTAGAAACCCTAGGAATAATGTGTATTTTCGAATGTGAGGGGTGGGGGGTATTTATAGGTGTAGGTGCCTTGGAAAAGGGGTCAAAATTAGGGTTTCCGCCCCTTCTAGGACGTTCAGCACTTTCCATACCGGTTGAGCCCAGAAACGACCCTTCTAGAAGGCCCAGAATCAGGAGGTGCTGCCAGCCCAGCTTTCTATACCGGTTGGGCCCAGAAACATCCCTTCTAGAAGGCCCAAAACTGTCATTTCTTCAAATCGCGGCCCGTTTCCACTGAAACTCTACTCGTTTGCCCATTTTTGACTACGTACAAACCTAAATACCTCAAAATACCTAAAATAAACATAAAATTAATTAATTATAATTAAAATACGGTAAAACAAGTTGGAGATAAGAAAATGTGAAAATATGTCCAATCTATCCAACTTTCACCGAAAATAATAACAAAAATGAACTAAAATCAAGACAAATTCAAGTTAATCAGCATCCTGACCTCAAGTGGCCGAGAACGAATACCCAGAAGCCAAGGAAAGAAAAATCCGATAAATTCTATAGATACCACATTGAGTATGGTCATGACACTGATTAGTGCACACACATGAAGGATAAGACTGAGCGGATGGTGCAGGCAGGCAACCTGGAGGAATTCGTGCATGGGAAGAGAGAGAAATCAAGGCCTGGCCATTACAGGAAGGAACAACATTATGCCTCTAGACGTGGATTGGAAGGTGACTACAATGAGGTCAAGGGGGGAAGCCAATCTCATGCGATCCGAGGAGAAATTCAGATGATCGTGGGAGGCACCTTGGATACACAATCACACCGAGCACAAATAAATTATGTGCGTGTTGCAGGGGAAATCCCCGGGAGAACACAGGAGGTCAAGCAACTAACACCCAGCCCAAACATCTGCTTTGGATCGGAAGATGAAGATGGCATCCTAGCATCTCACGTAGATACCCTGGTAATAACAGCCACAATTGCTAATTACAACGTACGTAGAATCTTTGTAGATACAGGCAGCTCAGCAGATATCTTATTTTACGATTGCTATAAGAAATTAAACTTAGATTTAGAAATGGAAGAGGTCGCAACCTCTCTGGTAAGGTTCATGGGAGGAGCTCTGCTACCAGTGGGCACAGTAAATTTGCTCGTCTCATTAGGGGAAGAACCATTTAGGAAAACTAAACTGGTACGTTTCCTTGTAGTAGACGCGCTGTCCTTTTATAATGCTATGCTAAGACGACCATCTCTGATTCAGTTTCAAGTAGTAGTCTCCATCTACTACATGAAAATGAGATTCCCTGTCTGAGAAGGGGTGGGAGAAGTGAAAGAAGACCAGTACGCGTCAAAAAGATCTTATGTGGAAAGCATTAGGAGAAATGATGACGAGAGAAAGCATAAAAAGGCCAGGACAGCAGAAGTAATACCTGAGCAGACTCAGACTGAGGAAAACTTAATGTTGGTAGAGGTGGTTCCGAAAGACAGTAGCAGAGTTTTGCGGGTGGGAACGATGCTAAGTCTAGAAATCCTAGTGGGATTAGTAACCTTCTTGCGAGATAATGTCGATTTCCTTGCATGGTCACCATAGGACCTTGTAGGCATTGAACCAGGGATAGCCGAGCATCACCTGAATATCAACCCCACAGAAAAACCAATAAAACAGAAGAAACGAAACTTTGGCCCAGAAAAGAAGCCATAATCCAAGCTGAAGTGGAAAATCTGCTATGGGCAAAGCACATCCAGGAAATATAATTCCCAAAATGGCTCTCCAATGCTATACTGGTGTCGAAAACAGAGGAGGACTGGATGATGTGTATTGATATTAGGGATCTCAACCGTACCTGCCCCCCTAAGGACCACTATCTACTACCAAGGATAGAGCAGCTCGTGGGCTCCACCTCAGGATGTGAATTACTTAGCATTATGGATGCTTCCCAAGGGTACCAACAAATCAGATTAGCTTAGAAATATTGGAAGATGGTTAGTTTCATAACCCCGAAAGGAACATATTGTTAAGTGGTCATGCCTTTTGAGCTCAAGAATGCAGAAGCCACATACCAGCGGTTGGTAGATAAAATGTCTGAAGCTCAGCTCAGAAGAAATATGGAAGTATACGTGGACGACATGTTAGTTAAGATTGTAAAGGCAATCTTGCATGTGGCCGAACTGAAAGAAAATTCTGACACCTTGAGGAGATATCGGATGAAGCTTAATCCTAAGAAATGCGCCTTCGGAGTAAGAGTTGGAAAATTCTTGGGATACATGGTAACTAAGAAGGGGATAGAGGCCAACCCAGAAAAGGTCAAGGCTATCAAGGATATGCAACCCCCACGAAGCATCAAAGAAATGCAATGCTTTGCTGGGCGAATAGCTACCCTGAGTAGGTTTGTCTCTCGGTCAGCGGAAAAGAGCTTACCATTCTTCCGAGCTCTGCGAATAAAAGCTCGATTTTAGTGGGATGAAGAGTGTCAAATCGCTATTGATAGATTGAAAGAATACCTGGCCAAAATGTCTCTACTAACTAAACCTGTAGTGGGTGAGCCTCTAGTTCTGTACATATCCATTGGTAAGCAAGCCGTAAGCACAGTCCTACTCAGAGAGGAAGGAAGATTGCAAAAGGCGGTGTATTATTAGAGTAAGGTGTTACATGATGTTGAGCTCCGGTACGTGGAGATAGAACGAGCTATGCTAACTCTGATCGGCACAGCCCGAAAACTCAGACCATACTTTCTTTCACACAAAATAGTGGTCAGGACTAACTTACCTTTGAAGACAATAACAAGCAAGCTGGAGGTCTCAGGGTGATTGGTGAAATGGATTTCGAGCTCGGCGAGTTTGACATAGATTTTGAGGGTAGAACAGCCATCAAAGCCCAGGTGTTGGCAGATTTCATGCAAGAAATGGTTAGCCCCCCCCCCCCCCCCCCCCCCCCGAGGAGAAAAGGAGGTGGACTATTTACACTGATGGCTCAATAGGAGGCCTAGGGTGTGAGCAGGGATAGTATTGATAAATCCATAAGGAATCACTACTAAACACGTAGAACGAATGAAATACCACTTAACAAATAATGAGGCAGAGTACGAAGCCCTTATAAGAAGGATACAAATATCAAAAGAGCTCGGGGCTGAGCGAATAAGTATGAGAGTAGATTCCCAACTGGTATACAAGCAAGTACGAGGAGAATTCGATGTCCGGGAAGATCGCATGAGAAATTACATAGCTCAGTTTCAGGGGATGACCAGGACTACCAAATTCTTGGAGGTGATCTAGATTCCTCGGGAGGAGAATGGTCGGGCAGACTATTTAGCTAAAATATCCAGTTCAGCAACAGACTGCGAAGAAAGAGTAATTACACTACTAATGGCACAACAGGGATTTGGAGAGAACGAGGTGAATGAGCTGAATGAAGAAGGGGATTGGCTTACTCCCATTAGGGCATACCTGGAGAAAGGAGAACTACCAACAGAAAAGAATGAAGCGATAAAAATTCGGATCAGGTCGGCCTGATTTTATTTAATTCAATGAGAATTATTCAAAAGGGGCTTTGGACAGCTTCTCCTGAGATGCCTATGCCAGAGAGAGGGTGCTCATGTGCTGAAAGAAATCCATGAAGGGTGATACGACAATCATATGGGCACCATAGCCCTAACAAATAAAACGTTATGGGCAGGGTACTTTTGGCCGCAGTTAAGGCAAGATGCGGAGTCCTTTGTCAGGACATGTGATCGGTGCCAAAGGCATTTCCCACTCATACATCATCTAGCATAATAACTCATGACAATGAGCTCCCCGTGCCCCTTAGCAAAGTGGGGCATAGACCTGGTCGGACCCTTTCCTATGGCACCAAGTCAGAAAAAATTCCTGATGGTAGCCATAGACTACTTTAGCAAGTGGGTAGAGGCTGAAGCAATGGCTAAAATCACAAAGGATATGGTCATATAATTTATCTGGAAGAACGTGGTGTGCCGATTTGGTACTCCACAAATACTCGTGTCAGATAACGGTACGCAATTCGCATGGTCCAAAATGAGAACTTGGTGTGCAAAAATGAAAATAACATAGCGCTTCACCTCTATGTACCACCCCCAAGAGAATGGCCAAGTAGAGGTCACCAATCGCATATCAGTTCAGGGGATTAAAGTGAGGTTGAAAAGGTCAGGAGGCAAATGGGTGGAAGAGCTCAGCTCGATTCTCTAGGCGTATCGATCAAACCCTAAAGAAGCTACATGGGAAACACCATTCAATCTAGTATATGGTATGGATGCGGTGATCCCTGCCGAGATTAGGTTGGAAATGCACAGGATACAAAACTTTAATGAAAAGCAAAATAAGGCACTAAGACAAGATTCATTGGATATGATAAATGAAAAGCGAGAGCTGGGCTTTCTGAAGATGGAGCATATGAAAGGACGAATCAGAGCAGCTTACAATAAAACAGTGGTTAAACGTCAATTTTAGGTTTGTGACTTGGTGCTTCGGAGAGCTGACATGGGCAAGGCCCGGGGAGAATTGGAAGCAGCATGGCTAGGCCCATAAAAGGTGGTTAAGATCTTGGCTGGGGGAGCATACGAGCTGGAACAGATGAATGGCACCAAGCTACCGCGAGCATGGAACATAGCTAATTTATGAATGTACTACGTTTGAATTACTGGATGAAGATTATTTAAAAAAAACTACAGAACTGACCCAATAGGTCAGTAAAGGGCGGACGCCCCAGAATGATCCGAGTGATCAAAAAGGGTGGATACCCCAAAACACGACTAACCCGATAGGTAAGTAAAGGGTAGACACCAAATGATCTGAGTGATAAAAAAAGGTTGGATACCCCAAACCATGACTGACCCGATAGGTCAGTAAATGGCGGACGCCCGAGAATGATCCGAGTGATCAAAGAGGGTGGATACCCTAAAATACGACTGACCCGATAGGTCAGTAAAGGGCGGGTTCCCCAGAATGATTTGAGTGATCAAAAAGGGTGGATGCCCCAAAACATGATTGACCCGATAGGTCAGTAAAGGGCGGACGCCCCAGAATGATCCGAGTGATAAAAAAAAGGGTGGATACCCCAAAATATGACTGACCCGATAGGTCGGTAAAGGGCGGACACCCCAGAATGATTTGAGTGATCAAGAAGGGTGGATACCCCAAAACACGACTAACCCGATTAGGTCGGTAAAGGGCGGATGCCCCAGAATGATCTAATTAATCATTAAGAGTGGATACCCCTAATCCCAACTGACCTGATAGGTCGGTAAAGGGCAAAAGCCCCGAAATGATCTGATTGATCAGTAAAGGATGGATACTCTAAATTGGAGGTGAAAAATCCCAAAATGATCTAACAACCTAAAGTCTAACTGACCTAATAGGTCAGCAAAATCCCAGAGGCATAGCTGACCCGATAGGTCAGTAAAAGGCCCCGAGGCAATACTGATAGACCTCGGGCACGATTGACCTGACTAGTTAGAGCCCATACATTACTGACCTAAATAAGCCAGCAAGGGAGAAGGCAAGGCCCGAACACGCCTTGATAGGTGGAGGCCTTACAATTTAGCAAAGTAAAGCAAAGTATGAGGAACAATCCAAAGGTGTTCCAGCATTATTCACCAAAATTCGTTACAGATAGCAAAAGATAAAAAAAACCATGAGGGTGGAAATAAACAAACAAGATCCTAGCTAGGGGTGAGCATTCGGTCGATTCGGCTGAAACCCTAACCGAAATAACTGAAATCAAAATTTGCATAAAATTTCAAACCGAACCAAAATGAAATTAAGTCTAAAAATGAAATATTTATAAAATTGCAAATCGAACTAAACCGAAAATATGTTTAAAACCAAATTAACTGAACCGAATCGAACTGAATTAATTAAATAATAATAATAAGTAATATAAAAATTATTTTTTAATTATATTTCGGTTAAAACCAAACCGAACCGAAATTTATTTGTAAAACCAAACCGAACTGAAATAACCATTTTTTAGAATTCTCAAACCAAAAATCGAACCGAATTTATATAAATCTGAACCGAACCGAAAATATCAATTCGGTTTGGCCGATTATTTTGGTTTTTTGGTTTTTTTTTCACCCCTAAACCTAGCACCAAACTAAGATAGAAAATTATTCAAAGGCTCTCTCTGAGCAGGAACACAAAAAACACCATAAGCTACTAGATTGCTCAAAAGAGTTTAAGCGTTGGAGAATGAAACTCTCCTATATGCAGCCAATACTCCATGAATACGCCACAACTTCTGCCCCGTCTCATGAGATTTAAGACGATACTTGTCAACACGCTCTAACTCGGATCGAGCGTCGTTCATAGCAGCAGATAAATGCTGCACAGACCTGACCAAATCAGTACGTTCTTCTCAAAGTTACCGGTTCAACTGGCGAAGCTTAAGTCACTCACGTTTGTAATGGTGTTTTTTCTACCTTTTTCTCTCCAAGAGCTTGCGCAACTTAGAGAATTTCTCACGGAGGTTGGTATTCTCCTCCGAAAGAAGGAAATTCTCGTTAAAGAAAGATAGGTTTTTCTCCTTAAGGAGACTTATCTCTTTTAGCAAAGACTCAGAATCCATAATGAAAATGAAGCATCAGATAAACCGTTTATATAGATAAAGGAACGGGCATGATATAGTATAAGGGTTTCCTTACTTCGCGGAAACCCTAAATGGCCAAAGACAAAGATACATAAAAGACAAAAATATAGTTCAATACAGACAAATGGAAAATCCTGAGCAAAGGCTAGCCTACACCTGAAACCCCATAATCTTGCATATTCAGCTCAACCTCTCCCCTCTCGGCCGTCCCAGAGGCATCCCTGAAGTCTTTCTCCCCGAAGATGTTATCTAGCTGAGGCCCATCCCTCAACTCATTCAGACCAGCATAGGTTGGGGAAGAGGTAGCCCTTGGCAAAGCAAGGGTTAAGTCTTGCTCTAGATGAGGAGACCGTCTTGAATCTGGAGCACAGAAGAGCTGAAGGAGATGTTCGGAAAACTTCGTAGTCCCGAGCTGATGGAGGCGGTCGTCTTCCTGGTCGAAGAAAAGGCTGGCAGGCTCGGGATGTTCCTCAAGGGGGACCTCGCGATCAAAGGGAGTCGAAGGGTTCTCGGTAGACCACTTCTCATAGGCTTTCAATCTAAAGTGGTAGTACGCCTGGGCCTCCTTAACGAGAAGTAGCCAGAGCTCCCTGGAATGGGAAAATGCTCGCTTCGTGACATCTCTGGTCATTTGGATAAGCCGAAATACTTCTTCTAATTTAGGGAAGTTGGCCTGCCCCACTAGTACCCCTTCAGCTTGGGCCCTCTCAGTCTGTTTCTTTGCTTCTCCCGAAACTTCTTCACTTCTTCCTGAGCTCCCTTCAGCTCATCCTTTAACCCTTTCATGGCAGCATCCTTCTCTTTACAAAACTTTAACAGCCTTTTCTCCCTCTCCTTCAAGGCATCGTGTTCCCGATCCAAGTCTGTGTTCAGGAGGGCTCCCCGAGCCCAAGCTACCATAATGGCCATTTTGACATCAGCTTGACATCCAATAAAATTAACAAAGTGTGATGTAAAAAAAAAAGAAAAAAAAGGAGAGCCAGAGAGAAAAGGGAGGGGTCAGTTACCCTAGCCTTATCCTGGCATAGAGATTCTATCAGCTCGGGATCCGACCATTTCTCCAAAATCCACCGACTAGACGAGGGGCATTGCCTCTGAACGAACTAAACTGCTACTGCCCCTGGGAAACCTGGTACCGACGTGCTATTGAAAAGACTCAAATTGGGGTTCGCTAATTTGGACCCCAAGACCATGCCTCCCTTATCGGGACGGTCGCATTTTCGGGAAATGTGCGGGTGCTCATCCCCAGAGTCTGAAGGAACGGTTAGATTTATCGTGTACTTAACCTGATCTTCGGGACCTTGGTCACTGGGAGGTAGTGATTTCTTCTTATGCTCCGCGGCTAGCAACTCTTTTATCATGATGTCTGCAATAGAAATAAGTAATAGTAAATAAACAAAAATAACGCGCGTCAAGTATTGATAACAGATGGTAGGGAGAACCAAGTAGTCTGCTCAGTATACCAAATGCAGTAGAAAGGGGATCTATTTCCTTGGTAGAATTGAAAAGGTTCAGAGTAGTAGGGTTAAGGAGTCGAGACAAGTTAAAGATATTGTTATTCAGGGATTTGACAATCTTTTTCAGGGAAGGAGACTGTTCTCCCCTATTCAGGTGGGCGTGGGCCGGAAGTGTACGAATGGATATGAGAGAAAATCCCCAATTACCCGAACAACTGGAAAAAAATATTTATTCCTCCATGCTTTGTTGGACGAAGGATATTCAGTGAGAAACCTCACACCGGACCGAGCAGACAAATAGAAGAAGCCCGTGGATGAGCTTTTAGCTTGATACAGGAAGTAAAAAAGTTGAGCCGAGGGGGAGAGTCCGGAATATCGCACTACGAGCTAAAACCCCACTATCAACCTAAAAGCATTGGACACAAATTGATGCACCAAAATCTGGTAACTCCGGGATACCGCTAGAATAAAGGGATGAGGGGGGAGACGCAACCCGCCCTGTAATTGATCGGCAAAAAAGGTCAAATACTCAGAGGGGGGCTGAGTCGCTCTGTTACCGGAGCTAGGGTTTATTAGGGAAAAGTCTTCAGAGATCTGAAATTTCCTTTTTTAGATCTTCTAAGGATCTGTCGCTAAGGGTAGATGCAATAACATCAGGGTCACCGCCCTGAAAGGAGGAATTTTGTTCCTCAAAGGATGATCGGGATTACATAGCTGAAGGAGATCCCGGCAGGAGAAAGGAAGAAGAAGACATAATCAAAAAGGGAGGGAAAAGAGAGTACCTGGTTTGAAGAAAAAAGGAAATCCTGACTAGAGAGAAAATGGAGAAAAAACTATAAGAGGTCTTGAAAAAAGGAAAAATAAGATATAGAGGAGATCCTTGAAGAAAGGAAAAGTTAATTGGATGTTTTGCCATTAATGCTTGTCAGGGCCCAAAGTACGAAGGGATAGGATTGGAATATGGACCAACTGGGGTAAGACCGAGGGGATTTAGCTTACCCCAACTGCCGTGAACCTAGGGACTCATCTTGACCATTAGATTGAATAATCTTGATGGTTGAGATCATGGACATGTCAGCATGGTAATAATGTAAAAAAATGCATTAATTAATTAAAAATGGTATTTTGGACATATATCAACGTTTACAAAGAGCACTACATTGTTCTTTAGAAAGCACAATAGATTAAGAAAAAAAAACACTACGATTGTATACAAAAAGCATCGCAAATTTCGTCTATAAACTGCAAATTCAAAAATTTGAAATGAAACTCAAATTTTCAACAAACCATAACTTTTCCAAATTTTATTCGTTTTGAATGAAATATATATCAAATTAATCACATTCTCAAGATCTACAATTTAAGATACATATTGCATGTTTTAAAACGTAAAAAATATATATATTAATTAAATTAAAAAAAATTGGACTGATTTTAGCCACTACAGTACTGTGTAAAAAGCACAATGAACCTGGACATATAATTGCACTGTGCAATATTAGATCTAAGGCCAGGATTAGTCCCTAGGTTCACATATAATGACGGGGTTCTCATTTGAACCCAATCCTATATATATATATATATATTATATTTATATATATATATATTATATTATATATTATATATATATATGTAGTTATGGGGCTGTTAAAGCCTACCCATATAATTATAAGAGCGGAATTTAAATGG
>BMAC01001136.1:297208-312336 GCA_014905375.1 Phtheirospermum japonicum
TTAAATTAAAAAAATGGACTGATTTTAGCACTACAGTACTGTGTAAAAAGCACAATGACCTGGACATATAATTGCACTGTGCAATATTAGATCTAAGGCCAGGATTAGTCCCTAGGTTCACATATAATGAACGGGGTTCTCATTTGAACCCAATCATATATATATATATATACTATATATATATATATATATATATACTTATATATAATATATATATTATATAGTTATGGGGCTGTTAAGCCTACCATATAATTATAAGAGCGGAATTTAAATAATATGGGGCGATCAAGCCAACCATATAAAATAGAATTTAAATGCGGAATTTAAATACTTTTAATCATATATATATCGGCTTAGTTAACGGCGGTAGTCCGCCAGAGGTCAAGCAATATATATATAATTATGGGGTATATGATCCATAAACAAATTAAAGACGGAATTTAAAAGAGCATAACGGTACGAAAATGAACCTTTAATTAAGTAGAACTTGATTTACAAACAATCTTCACCTTTTAGGAGTTTTTAGTGAAGAACAAGAAATTATCTAAAGACTACGTAACTATGTTTGGTATTTGAAAGGAATGGAATTCAGATTTCCATTCTTGGAAAGTTTGTGGAGTTTGAAGTGATGTTTAAAGGGGAAAGTTGATTTGAAAGAAAGGAGAGAAAAGGAGAGGTATGGGGAAAAGGAGAGGAAAGTGTTGTGGTGTTTATGGTTATGAATTGTTATGAATTTGAGCTCCCCAATGGTTGTGAATGGTTTGGTTTCTTTGGGGTGTTATATAGTTGTTGCTGGGATATTTTGGTCTTTTTTCGAAGTGGGGTGAAGGGGTATTTTTGGTATTTTCCTTTTTTTAATTCCTAAACTATTACATTAAAAATAAAATTACAAATATTTCTAAAGATTATTACAAAAGAAATAATTACTACTTGTCTTATGTCTCGATGTCTTCATCTTCATCTCTCTCATGTTCGGTTTCGCCTAATTTCCACCAAGATAGTTTCTCTTAAGTCATTTTTCTATTTCTTTCATTTCTTCGATCTTGTACCGTTGAACTATTATTATTATTTTTTATTTTTTTTATACGAAAACTAAAACACTTATTTTATATGTATTCTTCTTCTTCTTCTTCGAAGCCTCGTTCCTCCTCTTCACTTTCCCAAAGTGGGTCATATCTTTCTATAAACTGCTGGTCTAAGTCTTCGTCTCCCCCGAATTTCATCCATCCTACCGCTGTATTATCCATTGTGTATGTTCTTATTGGGATAAAAAATGTGATTTCTTTTTTCTTTACGTCAGTATCCTTGGCGTAGATCGTATATATTTTGTTTTGGAAGATAAGACGATTATCATGTCGGCCATTTTCAAGATTTTCCTTTTCATAGAGATCGTTAGCAAGTGCTTCTTTTCTCCAAAGTCTGAATTGATCACCGGGCCAGGACTCAAAATCTATCTTGTAGTTGAATTCGCGGGGTTTGAAGCGGTCGAAGTGGGTTGCTTTTATACTTTTGAGGAAAATGAGATGCATGGCTGACTCAAGACTGTGCCAAACCCATTCTGGAGCTTTTGATATGATTGTCATCATTACCCAGGCTTGTTTAGGGAAGAATTGGCTTTGATACAAAGATCGATAATTTTTTACAATGAGTTTTATTTTTTCTCCTAGGCAACACTTTTTTAGTAGTTCTTCATTTGCTCTGAAGAGGATAGTATTGATTAACCCGAAGTCTAAAAGTGTTTGGATTGTAAATTGTTCTCCTTCGAAAAGTATCCCTTGTGGGTAACATTTCGAAAATGTTTCGAAGTCTATCCCACATCTAGGTATTTTATAGAGAATTGTACAAGAACATCCTTCTCTATATTTTATTGGACAATCTTGTCGGCACGTTTTTGTTTGATGATGACTGTAACTATGTGAGATTTTTAATCCCTTGATAATTAACTCTTTTTTTGCGATCATTTGGAGCATCTCATGAATTTTTCTTTCTTTTTCTTCAAAGTTTTTTCTAGCTATGAAAAGAATGTCTCTTCTTATTTCATTTGGTAAGATTTTGAGTTGTTGGTGGGGATGAAAGAAAATTTGTACGGGACTGGTATCAGAATTTGGTGGCAAGTTTTCAGGGTTGGTGTTTTCTCTATTCCTTCTTGACCAGATATTAAGCTCTTCAACTTCTTTTGTAAGCATTTCACACCTTATTTCGAGCTTTCTTTTTTTCGATAGTCAAGAAATGGTTGTCAATATCAGCCTTAAATTTTTTTGGAGGGGATTACTCTATGATATCGTCATCTATATGAAAGGCTGGTCGTAGGGTTTGGTGAGCAAATTCCTATCTCAAAAAATCCTTGGTATTCTGAATATTGAGTATCAATCATTTTATCAATATTTTGGGAGTTAAATATCCCTTGTTATTTTCCCCTTAAAACAACAAAGTACCTGAATTTTATTTTATTTTTAAAATACCAACATAGTGCTTTTAAGCACTTTGTTTTGTCATAATGGGTTTTACTTTCGAATAAATTGTCAAGTAAAACCTTATGATCTTCGGTTAAATTTTCACCATGATAGTGGCAGTAGGACCGATTGTTCTTATAAAATCTTTGAAGAGTTACATCTCCCATTGCGTAAATGTGAGGATTCATCTGCATGCATAAGACATTATTAGTATCAAGGTTTGGAGTAATTTTATTTTGAAAAGGAATATTATAAGTATTTATAATTTTTGAAACTGAAGATCGTTTGTTAAAAAGGGTTTTATTAATTTTATCAAGAAAGTGAATAATAAATTTTCTCAAATGAAAAAAAAAATATTTAGAGACTTTATCCGTATTTTTTCTTTTTGAAAACTTTTGGTCCTTTTGCTATTATTTTTAAGAATTTTAAAATCATAACTATTTTTCAAAGTGTTTGGCGGGATAAGGTTTCCACTTTCTATCTTGTCAAAAAAACTTAAAGGAATATCATTATATTCCTTTTGTAAATGTGGGTACTTGATGTCCCCAATAATACACTCCTTTTTAGTCAGAATACTAATGTGTTTTCCTGACTCAGCACTACAGTCAGAATCAAGCAAGTCATCATGTTGTAGTGGAACACTGTCAGAAGAAAGCCTTGATTGCGAGTCAGATCTATAATTAGTCTCAGAAAAATCATTAAATAAGTTAAAAAAAAATTGTAATTTCTTTATCTGATTGTAGCTCGTGAAGCTTGCAGTATTCTGTAGTATGACTTGTCTTATGATATTTTGAATACAGAGTATTTTTATGATATTTTTTTATTATTATTAGAATATGTTTTGGTTTTCTGCAATATTCTTTTCTAGAATGATTCTTTTTGTCGAGTCTATTTTGCTTTGTAGGTTTTTTTTTGTAATTTCTTAGGTATTTAGAAGGATATTTATTAGGGTCTATATTAAATTATTGACAAAAAGTTTTAAAATTTGATTTTTTAAATTCCCAATTGAAATGTTTTTGAAGCTTTAAATCACGGCGTAATCTTAATTCTTTTTGTTGGAAAATACTAACTATTTGTCCATTATCATAAGATATTATTTTTTTTACAAAAATCTCTTTCCTTTGACCAAACTTTCTATCCTAAGAGAATTTGTAATTCTGCTAAATATTCTTCTTTCCAATATGGTTTGTCAAAGTTTTCTTTAAGCTTTATTCTGGTAAGAAAAGTATTCTTATATTTTCGAAAATCGTTAAGTTTCTTATTTTTAAAATTTGAAAGAATTTTAATACTCTTATCTTTTAAACAAGAATGATCTTCTATAAAATGTAAAGAAATCTTTTGAATTGACATGGAGATGGCATCTTGTTGTAGGTTGACCACTTTAATTAATATAGAGAAATTTTCTTCATTAGTTTTTATAGCATCAGGGGTTTATTATTTTGTTGATCTGTGAGATAATGATCCCACCATTCTTTTAACTTACCGAAGAATCCTGTTATAAGGATTCTGCTATAACTCTATCCCATGCTCTGTTGTGGGTTTTACCATCAATATTACAATCATAAGAAGAAGAGGTATGGAAATGAGATTGGGACCATAGTTCATCTATTTTTAATCCTGTTGGTTTTTTTTCTCACAAACAATCTTATTTATTGTAATAGTTGGTTTTCGAAATTGTTCTGGTTCAAAATCTTGACTTAATATATTTAACTTATTGGATGCGGACATGGGAGTATCTGGGGCTATTATTAGGTTACTGGAACTGCTAGGCATAAATCCTATCTTACTAATTTGATCTTGGATAGTTTTCATAAATTCAGTTTTATTATCCTGTATATCATTGACACTTTTACCGGATACCTAATAAGGTTTGAAAACGGGATTTTTTAATTTATATTTGAAGGAGAAGAATCCTATCTTACTAATTTGATCTTGGATAGTTTTCATAAATTCAGTTTTATTATCCTGTATATCATTGACACTTTTAATTGACACTTTTACCGGACACCTAATAAGGTTTGAAAATTGGATTTTTGTAATTTATATTTGAAGGAGAAGAATCAATTGATACAACTATTTGATTTTGAAAATACTTGTCTATTCTATCCAGTTGTTTTCCTAGAGAGTTTAAATGAATATTAGTATAATTATTTTGATCGATTAACACTCTTAGAGTTTTATCAAAATCATTAGTATTTTTGAGAGGAATTGCATCTACCTGATTCTTGGAAAGACTTTACTCTAATTCCTTGAAAAGGTGGGTGGTTAGATTGAATCTTTTTAGATCCACTGATGGGTTCCCACTCGGGTATTTTATTTCGAAAAGTAATAGGATTTGCGTATTTTTTTAAAGGATATTTTATAAAATTTTCAGAAGTATTTGTTTCAAACCAATCGAAAAACGAAATATGAATTTTATTTTCTTCTAAAAACTTATAAAAAGTTTTTTTAATACTTTGTTTATTTTTTGAAAAGTTCTTGAAGAATCAAGTTCTTTTTTCTAAATTGTGCTTAGCAGGAAATTCATCACGTAAGGACTTTTTATCAATTCTGAAATCTCTTTGTAAAGTATTTAGTTTGTCTGAATAATTTGAAGAAAGTTCCAGATTAGTGAAAGTAATATTCGTATCTAATCTGTTGAGACCTTCATGTATTACTTCAGGTATCTCTACTTTGAAACCTTCATGTATTACTTCACGTATCTCTATAGGGTCATCTATCTTTTTAGAAGATGAACTTGTTAGATCTGAAGAGATTAGATTTTCTGTTTGGTTATCTTCAATAATTTCAGTTTTGTTATTTTGAATACTTTTTTCTTTAGCTTCTTTATTACATAATTCAATTTCTTTATTTCTATCTTTTTTAGAATCATTTTTACTGTCTTTACTTTTATTTTTAAAGATAGAGTTTTTACAAAAAGGATATTTTATTTAATTATTAGGAGCATAATAGTATTCAGACCATGTGAAAAAACAAAATATTTGTTTGAAATTCATTTAGAAATTTGTAGAATTTTTCTTTAATTATTTGTTTATCATCAGAGAATTTTTAAAATACCATATTCTTCTTTCTGTATTATAATCAGCATTAAAATCTTCTTTTAATAATTTTTTATCAGCTTTAAATTCTATTTCTATAAAGTTCTTTTTTCTGTAAACTATCTTTCTAGCCAAATCTTCGGAGGTTGTGGAAGCAGAGTTAGAAGAAGTAAATCTACAGTAAAAGGAATCCATTTCCAAAAGGTTTTAAGGTTTTTGAAAGTTAAAATTTTGCTACTAACCTAAGAATTACGGCTGCCTATCACTCTGAAGACTTACTTTGATTAGAGAACACACTATCAAGATCACTTTTTCTATATCACCACCCCCTGTGACACTGATACCAGAGGGGACCTAGGACCGGCGGGGGAGTAGGAAAATAGAGAAGAGATCTAATACAGATCTAGTTGATAAAGCAGATATCAAATTATAAATACAAAAGCATAAGAAATAAGATGGTTAGTAGTTAGATAAATAATGTGGCTTGAACCACCATATAAAATATAGATAAAAATTTATGGGGCTTAAGCCACTTTATAAAATTGCAGAAATTAAATAAATTATGGGGTTGTTAAACCACCATATAAAAATAAAATTGCAAGAAATTTAAAAGTATGGGGCAGAGCCAACCATACGAGCGAGAATTTAAATTGCAAGAATTTAAAGTGCAGAATTTAAATTAATATATGAGGTAGAACCGACCATGTATTAATATATATATATATATATATATATATATATATATATATATACATAGTTATGGGGCTATTAAACCTACCATATAATTATAAGAGCGAAATTTAAATGATATGGGGCGATCAAGCCAACCATATAAAATGGAATTTAAATGCGGAATTTAAATACTTTTAATCATATATATATATATATATAAAAACTTATTTGTTTACGTATTTAGTAAATGTATTATGTACTTTAAAAGATATTTTATTTTTATTTTTGTAATAAAGTAAAGAATAATTTAATTAATAATTAATGTCTTTTGAGCTCGTTTATGTTCGATTAAACTCGAAAAAGCTCGCGAGCCATTGATATGTTCTTTAAGAAAATCTCGAACTCGATAATAAATGAGCAAGCTCAAACTATCTAAAGCTCGACTCATATACAACTCTAATTACAAGTTTTATCTTTCTAAAAACCCTCTTTATTTGTTTTCTCTCTATATAATTAAAAATACCCCTTTCCCTATTTGAGAAGCTATTTATAGATTTCCCTTGAAAACCTAATGGACATGAATCACTACATGATTGACCATTTAATTACTTTAGCAAAAAGATCTCAAACTCATAACTTTAAACACGCATTTCCACTGCCTTATAATCGATCTCATCTTGCGTCCTTGTCGAACCATGCTCGCTAACCAATAACAACTAGGTCAGCTCGGCATGATGATGATAGAACCGTACGGTTCTACTCCATCGAGCCCATTGATGGGATGCCGAACTATTCACCAACCCTTGGTCGGCTTGGCTTGGGTCAGCTCAGGATGATGATAGAACCGCAAGGTTATATTCTAGTGCGAAGCTTGATGGGATGCCGAGCTGTTCAAAAACCCTTGGTCGACACACCTTGGGTTGGCTCGGCATGATGATAGAACTATGTGGTTTTATTCTTCTGAGCCCTTTTGTATCTCTTGGTCGGACCGGTCTGTCGTGCGGCTCGGCAAGGTGACAACTCATTTCAAGTTAGCACTTTGTAGTAGTGATTGGACTCAGGCGTGCACTTTGTGTAGAGGCAGGTTAACATTCATGTTAGCTCGACAACCTTCGTGATGCATTATGAATGGTTTGGTATCCAAGTTAAGTTCGGTTCGACATTTTGGTATAAATTGCGCGCCTAGCTCTTGGCACGTGGCAGCTCGGCTCCTAACTCTAAGCGAGTATCATCTCGTTTGTTCTCTTGGCTGTGCACTAGCTCTGATAAGTCCAAAAGGTTGGGTTACCAAATATATGGGGTACTAACCTCAAGATAGAGATCAGCGACCTGAAATATCTTCTGAATACGTTACAGCAACCTGCCAAGCCTTCAACGAACCTCCTAGCAACCTCGCTGGTCCTGCAAAAGAGCACCTTGAACGGGTCGAATTTCGAGCCCGTTAGGCCCTCCGATGCTTAAGTCAAAAGCAAGTTCAAAACACTCAATCCTTCTCTTGAATAATATAAGATGCAATTATGATATGCTGATATCATCAATAATGAGAGGTATGCACCTCCTTTTATAGAGATAAGAGAAGTTCTCCCCAAGCCAGGGTTACCTTCTCCCACTACAATTCCATAAATACCACAACTGTCTTAGAATTAGGATTTCTCCTATATGTTAAGTCCCCATAAATAATAAACCTCTTAATTAAATTATCAGAATAGACCTGGGCCTGTTATTCTTTCCATACAGTCCGCCAGGACCCCATAAACCACTCATATTAAGCCCATAAACGAGCTCCATCACCCAACACAAAATACAAGAGGTCGCGACCCTATATGAGAACTCACCCTCATACTACAGGTCGCTACTCTATAAAACCAGCTCGCCCACTTCTCAAAGAAACCACTCAACTCGCTCACCTCCCAGAGGAACACCCTCTCCAGGAAATGAGGTCGCCTTTCACAATACTCACATATATCCAATAATATCACGTATGGACATTTTGGTCCGCACCAGCTAGTCCCCCGTGTTCTAGCTGATTGAGGTACGAAATCAGGTAGAACATGTAAAATAGGAAATTAAAGGAACAATCATCAACAAACAAAGCATAAACACACATAAATCACCTCGCCATCAAACCACAATTCTAGAATAACCTAGCTCAACATACCGAGCTATAACATCAATCATCCCATAAGAATTTACCACATAAAACCACGACCTCCAAAACATCAGCTCGCTGAGCTCGCTCATCGTCCAAGAAGACATACCTGCGAGTCCCCAAGTCAAGTCCCCAGACCTATACCTCACGACCTAAAACCATACAGCCTTCCCTCCGCAGCCTGAAGTTATAACCGAGTACAATAGTACAAGAAAATACAATCATATGCTTTTGAAAACTCAAAACACCATAAGCCATTTACTCGACCTAAAATAGGTCGATCAAAAAATCATTCCATACCACAAACCATAATCATTACTCAAGCATCACCTTATAACAATAACCATTTCATTAGCTCGCCAAGACCCCACATCATAGTCCATAATGGCCCATCAAGGCCTAAAATTGCGTTAACCATAAAGGCACAGAAACCCATAAAACTATAAATCATAAAGGTATCACCGACCTAAAATAGGTCGGTCAGAAAACCATTGCACCCAAAAAATCATCGCTGACATAAAAGCGTCAACCCACTCCACAAAAACAATCGCCAAACTGATACAAGTTGGTATATCAAATCAAGCAAAATCCATATTAAACCACACATGACCAAGAAAACGACTCAGTCTCCCAAGTTAATGCAACCAAGTATTCCAAACATGTTAAAGTAAATGCCAAATAAACAAGCAAGTCCCCCATATGCTAACCAAATAATCAAACCAAACCAAATCAATCAAGTAATCCATATCAAATAAACTAGACCAGATAAACTCGAATCAACCAAATAAACTTGCTAACCCATATTAGCCAAATAAACCTGACTCGCACATAGGTCGCACGAATTCGTAATCAATCACACTCATACTTCATACCCTCATAAGACCATGAGATTCGAAAGAATAGTCAAACCATGACTTATACACAATCCAATAGAGCTAAATTCAGCTCGCATATAAAACATATTAGCCCGCATAAAACAATTATTCAATCAAAAACATGTAAGTCGAGCGTTTAGCTCGCATAAAACACTTATTCAAAAAAACATGTAAGTCAAACATCTCCACCACTGAACTATAGAGAACAAAATAGCTCGCGAAACTTCATTTATTATATTTCTCAAAAACACAAACTTCATGCGGGAGAAGCACACTCCAGTCCAGAGATAGTTTCTCCCATCACAACAACACAACTCACTCTTTCTCATCTCCACAAACTCCAATGCGGGAGAAGCACACTCCGGCCCAGAGATGGCTTCTCCCGCCTACAACAACCAAAACAGCTCGCATGACGCACTTTCTCATCACAACCAACTCGTGCGCGGGAGAAGCACACTCCGGTCCAGAGATAGCTTTCTCCTGGCACACAAAAAACAACTCGCAGGAACGCACTTTTCTTATCACAATTAAACCCGTGCGCGGGAGAAAGCACACTCCGGTCCAGAGATAGCTTCTCCCGCCACAAAAAAAACTCGTAGGACGCACTTTCTTATCACAATTAACCCGTGCGCGGGAGAAGCACACTCCGGTCCAGAGATAGCTTCTCCCGCCAAAAAAACTAAACAACTCGCAGGACGCACAACGATCCGCCCTCTACGCATAATACTTCTTTAAGTGACTTCCCGGGTATCCCAAGTCCCCAGTGCTCCTGCTATCCAAGCGAGATGATCAGCCCGAGTGTTTTCAGCTCGCGGTAAATGCTCCAGTATAAACTCTTCAAAGCGTGTTGCCTCTTTGCATTAGTTTACTCATTTCCGAGTTACATGTCGGGCAACCCACAAATTAACCTTAAATTAATACGAACTAAGCTGGCCCTGCACCCAAATCCGTTAGTGATTTGTACTTTTTTGTTACCATTTTGTGTCGCATTCGCGCGTGTGTTGCTTGCATTTACGGGTTTTATGAGTCATTTTGGCCTACTTTGTTAGTTTTAGGTTTTTATAGCCTTTGTGCAGTTTTTAGTCGTTTTTCGTACATTTTTACCCTTTTTCGTATTTTTGGCCGTAGGATGACCAAGTGGTCCCGCGCACGCTTGGAGCATCCCATTCGACTCGGATTGGAACGGGCAAAGCAAGAAAACATAGCGTGAACGAGGAGCGACAACCGACAAATGTTTAGAGCGAAACGAGAAAACCAAGCCAGAGCAGACGAGCTAGTCGATCGACTGACCACCAGTCGATCGACTGGCAGTTGATCGACAGGTGGGTCGACTGGAAGGGTGAAATCGACTGAAATCCAGTGAGTTTGGGAATTTTGGCCGAAGCAGTCGATCGACTGACCCTTAGTCGATCGACTGAGACGCAGTCCAGCTCGTGATTTTGGTCCATTTTGACGTTTTTGCCCCTGCGTTTTTGTATATATTGGACCAGATCTCAACCTTATCCAAAACCCTTCCTTGTTGGAATTTGGGGCTTGCTCCATTTCCTTCAAGCCTTTACTTATGCTTTTGTAAACCCTAGTTCATAAATCCCTAGCTTAGTATAGTTTAGTTAGTTTAGTGGTTAATCTAGTTTAACTTAGTTAGTTAGTTGTTAGTTAGTAGTTATTTAGTTATTTTTGAAGCAATTGTTGGAGTGAGTGACACCTCCTTCATTTGTGGAGTTTGTTGTTTGAAGATTTGGAGCTTGGATTTGGAATACAATTTGGTAGTCATCTTTCTCTTTCATGTTGTTGTGTTATGATTTGTGTTATTGATTTTGCTTTGGTGTTGGTTGTTTAATTTTCTAGTTTGTTGTTCTTCTTTGTTTGCAAAACTCCATTGTAGCATAGTCTTGAAGCTTCTTACTTCTTTTAGTTAGACAACTTTTGCTCTTGAAAGATGAATGAAGTTTTCCTCTTTGGTAATTTGACTTTCCTCCAATTTAATGCTTTTGTCCACTTTCAATTTCAAAGCTTTTGAGTTCCCTCCAATTTCCTCTACAATGTGCAAGCCTTCATGTCATTAATTAATTACTCTCAAGTAAGCTTTAATTTGTATTGATGTAATTAGTTTAGAAATTAGGGGTTTAGGATTTAGGTTCATTTAGAACCATTAATCGGAGCTTGTCGAGAATTGGAATTGACGACCTCAATACTTGATCGACATTTGGGATTGACAACCCCGAATCGTGGATTAAGTGCTCGGCGAAAACCGATTAATCGTGGAGACAAACCGAACACCCTAAACCCTCATTTTCATTAAAGTCTCCTTTTAAATTCAATTCAAAACTCAAACCCAAAACAATGACTTAATGCTTTCTTAGGAGTAGATTAGTGTAATTTTAGCTTAACAAGAGAATAAGTAAAAAACACCGAACGCCGATAATATCTATCCTCGAGAGACACGACTCGGGAAAGCTTACCGATCTACAATCGACTCCGTACTATTGCGGAGAAGATTTCTTAGAGTGCTAAGAATTCTTCGATTAGTTAGCATAATCATAGAAAATATCATCCGAATATCGCAACCTTACTCGCGCCAATATATTTTTTTTAAAAAAAATCAAATGTTTCCCTTTCCCCCAACCACAAACATCATATCACCATCAAGCCATATAGGATCACACAAAACTGACACAAAAATTTTCAGCATATATACCGACTTTGAAGATTAAACTTCTTTAATCAGTAATGAATTAGAGAACAAACTATATATGAATAGAAAGCCCTACAAGTCTAGTTTCCAACACAAAAATTTGATCTCAAAAAGGATCATCCAACAGTGAGTTATGACCATTTTACTGAAGTGTGTCAGTGCAGTATTTTCATACGGGAATGTGCAAGAATAAGCAATTCTTAGTGTGTTTTCTTAATACTACTCATCCAAGTACCTTGGGAGTTAATAAACACTTAATAGTTAGTCAAAACTCATCTTTCTTGTCTCTAAAGACATAAGCATATCCTCACAACCATATAAAATCAAATAAGTACTCCCCAACCAAGTGTTAAACCACATGAATCCATCTTCCACTTTCAACAAAAACAGTAGTAGCACATTAACCCAAATATATCTAAGCACTCAAATCCCATTAAAAGCCCCAAGCATAATTATCCTACTAATTACAAATTTTAATCCTTATCCAAACTCATAATTAATTGCGTGATACCAAAAGAACCTGAATGTCACACGCATACGATCGGACCCATACAATCGAGCAAACAGGATAACATATGCAAAAAATACATCCACCAAGCCAAATAATAGAAAACTTATCTTTTCATTTGAGTGCCTCTAGGCCCATTCACCTCATTAACCGACTCACGTTAATATTTAGGAGAGACTTTGACTTAGCTCCTCAAATCGACTTGGAAGTCTCCCAATTATATAAGTCGTGTACCTAGCAAAATATCATCACACTAGATAAATAATATCCTTATCAATAACACCGTAGAAATAATAGACCATTGAAATTTTAGAATCAACTTCCCTGTTCGGGGAACAAACTGGACAACGGTCTTGTTCCCTTTATTTTTGATGTTTTTGTTGCGTTTGATTCATACGCGACCTCCTTGCCTCAGATTTCGGGGCGCAAAATAAATCAATCCTCGAAACCAACATCAATACAAAACCCCATACAATAACAATAATCCATATAAATAAAATAAACCATCTAAATCAACTGATATTAGACCAAATAATTATAGAAGAATTAGAGCCCCATCCTTATCCCTAATATGCCGAACTATTTACCCCATATCAAGATTGATTAGTGGCTTTTCACCTTTTCATCTCGCATTACTTTTTTTTTTCTTTTTAAACCAACACATATCCAAATATCCCATTAAGATATTCAATTAAGCCATAAAGAACCACCTAATTAGATGCCAATTCTCGATAATAAATCAAATAATCCGATTTACCATAACTAACCATATAGATCATATAATCATACCATACCATTATCCTTTAAACACATCTAAAAGAACATAAATACTTATCTCAATTTTGTTGCGTTCGGTTGATACGCGACCTCATCGTCTTAGACTCCGAGCAACAAAGTAAATCGACCTTGAATATTTTGACACGCGACCTCCTCGCATTTGTTTGTATTGATAATTCCCGAGTTATATTCCAGGCATATAGGGTAACTCTTAAAAACCAAGATTAAAAAAAATACAAACTAAACAAATAGACCTGCACTCAGTCCGTTAGTATATGATCATAAATATAATCAATAAACAAAACGCAAGCATCACAACCCTTACTCGTGCTCACAAATCTTCAAAACCTGATCTCCACCACTATTCATATTTAACCACTATATATCGTACATATTATATTCAAAATTCAATCTCATCCAATCGAATTGGTTGCGCATAATTTAATTTTTGAAAGAAACTAGACAAACAGTTTTTGGGAAACAGGACCAATTCTGTTCAAAATTCATTATAAAATTTTTTTCGATCTCAAATTCAAATCTCCACCGTTCGGATTTAACATCAATATGTTTAGAATAACATAACCAATTTTCGACTTGATCCAACGGTTATATTATGCACAATCGTATTTTGAAAAATACTGCACAAAATTTTCCAAAAAAAATTATGCTTCACTCGAAAATTTATATATATTTCCTAGGACCTCAAAACCCGATCTCCACCGTTCAAAACGTAATTCAAAAGGTCCTTGAGGTTTTGTAAAATTTTTAACACGATCCAACGGTTGAAAAGATAGAAAACAATTTTTCAAATTCATAGTGCATTCAGATTCTAGACTTACGAAAATTGTGTACCTCACGTCTTTCGCTCAAGGACTCGATGTCCCTCTTTCCCACAAACGGCGCCAATTTGATAAGTCCAAAAAGTTGTGTTATCAAATATATGGGGTACTAACCTCAAGATAGAGATCAGCGACCTGAAATATCTTCTAAATATGTTACAGCGAACTGCCAAGCCTTCAACGAACCTCCTAGCAACCTCGCTGGTCCTGCAAAAGAGCGCCTTGAACGGGTCGGATTTCGAGCCCGTTAGGCCCTCCGATGCTTAAGTCAAAAGCAAGTTCAAAACACTCAATCCTTCTCTTGAATAATATAAGATACAATTATGATATGCTGATATCATCAATAATGAGAGGTATGCACCTCCTTTTATAGAGATAAGAGAAGTTCTCCCCAAGCCAGGGTTACCTTCTCCCACTACAATTCCATAAATACCACAACTGTCTTAGAATTAGGATTTCTCCTATATGTTAAGTCCCCATAAATAATAAACCTCTTAATTAAATTATCAGAATAGACCTGGGCCTGTTATTCTTTCCATACAGTCCGCCAGGACCCCATAAACCACTCATATTAAGCCCATAAACGAGCTCCATCACCCAACACAAAATACAAGAGGTCGCGACCCTATATGAGAACTCACCCTCATACTACAGGTCGCTACTCTATAAAACCAGCTCGCCCACTTCTCAAAGAAACCACTCAACTCGCTCACCTCCCAGAGGAACACCCTCTCCAGGAAATGAGGTCGCCTTTCACAATACTCACATATATCCAATAATATCACGTATGGACATTTTGGTCCGCACCAGCTAGTCCCCCGTGTTCTAGCTGATTGAGGTACGAAATCAGGTAGAACATGTAAAATAGGAAATTAAAGGAACAATCATCAACAAACAAAGCATAAACACACATAAATCACCTCGCCATCAAACCACAATTCTAGAATAACCTAGCTCAACATACCGAGCTATAACATCAATCATCCCATAAGAATTTACCACATAAAACCACGACCTCCAAAACATCAGCTCGCTGAGCTCGCTCATCGTCCAAGAAGACATACCTGCGAGTCCCCAAGTCAAGTCCCCAGACCTATACCTCACGACCTAAAACCATACAGC
>BMAC01001137.1:3898-17606 GCA_014905375.1 Phtheirospermum japonicum
AAGCGACGAAGCGTCGTGATTTTTTCATATTGGAGGAGGGGTGCGTCTCGGCGTCGTGTAACCACGGGGGTCGGGCGTCGATCGTTTAGGACGCGTTTTCTATTTTTTCCCGATTTTAAATAAGATATGAAAAAAAAACTCAAAAAAATAGAAGAATTAGTAAAATATAGAAACGAATCCCATCATTTCACGACCGGGGCAGAGAGGGGTGCGCCTCGGCGTCGTGGAACCACGGGGTCGGGCGTCTATCGTTTCGTAGGCGTTTTCTATTTTTTTTCGATTTTAGATGAAAAATAGAAAAGAACTCGAAAACGCGTTTCCAACCGAAGGGGTTCATCGATCGATCGTATCTTGTTGTTGGTCGAATCCCAAGACACGTGTGGATACGCACGTGCTCGTTGGTATTTCTCGATCGAAATAGGGTCAAAACCACCCCACGTGCCTAAGATGATGGGATAGGTTTCGTTTTTATGATTTCCTATTTTTCCGATTTTTTTTTTATTTTTTAAATTTTAAAAGGGAATCCAAAATCCCTCAGAATGAAACCGAGGGATTTAAGATTCCCTAGGAAATTTAAAAAAATAAAAAAAATCAGAAAAAATGGAAAAAAATAATAAAAAAAATAGAATTTATTTCCGGGACGCCGAGGCGCACCACCCCTGCCCCGGTCGTAATTTCTTGGGTTTATTATTTTTTTTGTTTTTTACTATTTTTTCGATTTTTTCGAGTTTTTTTCTATTTTTATCCTAAAATCGAAAAAAATAGAAAACGCCTACGAAACGATCGACGCCCGACCCCCGTGGTTCCACGACGCCGAGGCGCACCCCTCTCAGGCCCGGTCGTAAAATGATGGGATGTGTTTCTATTTTTTACTAATTCTTTTATTTTTTCAAGTTTTTTTTTTCTATTTTTTATTTAAAATCGGGAAAAAATAGAAAACGCGTCCTAAACGATCGACGCCCAACCCCCGTGGTTCCACGACGCCGAGACGCACCCCTCCTCCAATATGAAAAAATCACGACGCTTCGTCGCTTCGCGTTTCCAAGCGAAGGAGTTCATGGATCGATCGTATCTTGTTGTTGGTCGAATCCCAAGACACGTGTGGATACGCTCGTGCTTGTTGGTATTTTTCGATCGAAATCGGGTCAAAACCACCCCACGTGCCTAAGATGATAGGATAGGTTTCGTTTTTACGATTTTTCTATTTTTTCTGATTTTTTTATATTTTGAAATTTCCAAGGGAATCCAAAATCCCTCGGAATGAAACCGAGGGATTTAAGATTCCCTAGGAAATTTAAAAAAATAAAAAAAAATAAGAAAAATGTAAAAAAATAATAAAAAACTAGGATTTATTTCCGGGACGACGAGGCGCACCCCCCCTGCCCCGGTCGTAATTTCTTGGGTTTTTGTTTCTTCTGTTTTTTACTATTTTTTCGAGTTTTTTTCTATTTTTCATCTAAAATCGAAAAAAATAGAAAACGCTTACGAATCGATCGACGCCCGACCCCCATGGTTCCACGACGCCGAGGCGCACCCCTCCCAGGCCCGGTCGTGAAATGATGGGATGTGTTTCTATTTTTTACTAATTCTTTTATTTTTTTCAAGTTTTTTTTTTCTATTTTTTATTTTAAATCGGAAAAAAATAGAAAACGCGTCTTAAACGATCGGCGACCGACCCCCGTTGTTTCACGACCCCGAGACGCACCCCTCCTTCAATATGYAAAAATCACGACGCTTTGTCGCTTTGAGTTTTCAACCGAAGGGGTTCATCGATCGATCGTATCTTGTTGTTGGTCGAATCCAACGACACGAGTGGATACGCACGTGCTTGTTGGTATTTTTTGATCGAAATCGTGTCAAAACCACCCCACGTGTCTAAGATGATAGGATCGGTTTCATTTTTAGGACTTTTCTATTTTTTTCTATTTTTTCCAATTTTTTTATTATTTTTTAAAATTTCCAAGGGAAACCAAAATCTCTCGGACTGAAACCGAGGGATTTAAGATTCCCTAGAAAATTTAAAAAATAAAAAAAAATCAGAAAAAATAGAAATAAATGGAAAAAAAAAGGAAACTCAAAGCGACAAAGCGTCGTGATTTTTCCATATTGGAGGAGGGGTGCGTCTCAGCGTCGTGAAACCACGGGGGTCGGGCGTCGATCGTTTAGGACGCGTTTTCTATTTTTTCCGATATTAAATAAAAAATGGAAAAAAACTCGAAAAAATAGAAGAATTAGTAAAAAATAGAAACGAATCCCATCATTTCACGACCGGGGCGGGGTGGGGTGCGCCTCGGCGTCGTGGAACCACGGGGGTCGGGCGTCGATCGTTTCGTAGTCGTTTTCTAATTTTTTTCGATTTTAGTGAAAAATGGAAAAAAACTCGAAAAAATAGAAAAAGTAGTAAAAATAGAAAAAAACCTAAGAAATTACGACCGGGGCGGGGAGGGGTGCGCCTCGACGTCCTAGAAATAAATCCTATTTTTTATTATTTTTTTCCATTTATTTCTATTTTTTCTGATTTTTTTTATTTTTTTAAATTTCCTAGGGAATCTTAAATCCCTCGGTTTCAGTCCGAGAGATTTTGGTTTCCCTTGGAAATTTTAAAAAATAATAAAAAAATTGGAAAAAATAGAAAAAAATAGAAAAATCGTAAAAATGAAACCGATCCTATCATCTTAGGCACGTGGGGTGGTTTTGACCCGATTTCGATCAAAAAATACCAACAAGCACGTGCGTATCCACTCGTGTCGTTGGATTCGACCAACAACAAGATACGATCGATCGATGAACCCCTTCGGTTGGAAACTCAAAGCGACAAAGCGTCGTGATTTTTCCATATTGAAGGAGGGGTGCGTCTCGGGGTCGTGAAACAACGGGGGTCGGTCGTCGATCGTTTAGGACGCGTTTTCTATTTTTTTCCGATTTAAAATAAAAAATAGAAAAAAAAAACTTGAAAAAATAAAAGAATTAGTAAAAAATAGAAACACATCCCATCATTTCACGACCGGGCCTGGGAGGGGTGCGCCTCGGCGTCGTGGAACCACGGGGGTCGGGCGTCGATCGTTTCGTAGGCGTTTTCTATTTTTTTCGATTTTAGATGAAAAATAGAAAAAAACTCGAAAAAATAGTAAAAAAGAAGAAAAAAAAAACCCAAGAAATTACGACCGGGGCAGGGGGGGTGCGCCTCGGCGTCCCGGAAATAAATCCTATTTTTTTATTATTTTTTTCATTTTTCTGATTTTTTTTATTTTTTTAAATTTCCTAGGGAATCTTAAATCCCTCGGTTTCATTCCGAGGGATTTTGGATTCCCTTGGAAATTTCAAAAAATAAAAAAAATCAGAAAAAATAGAAAAATCGTAAAAACGAAACCTATCCTATCATCTTAGGCACGTGGGGTGGTTTTGACCCGATTTCGATCGAAAAATACCAACGAGCACGTGCGTATCCACACGTGTCTTGGGATTCGACCAACAACAAGATACGATCGATCGATGAACCCCTTCGGTTGGAAACGCGAAGCGACGAAGCGTCGTGATTTTTTCATATTGGAGGAGGGGTGCGTCTCGGCGTCGTGGAACCACGGGGGTCGGGCGTCGATCGTTTAGGACGCGTTTTCTATTTTTTCCCGATTTTAAATAAGATATGAAAAAAAAACTCAAAAAAATAGAAGAATTAGTAAAATATAGAAACGAATCCCATCATTTCACGACCGGGGCGGAGAGGGGTGCGCCTCGGCGTCGTGGAACCACGGGGGTCGGGCGTCTATCGTTTCGTAGGCGTTTTCTATTTTTTTTCGATTTTAGATGAAAAATGGAAAAGAACTCGAAAAAATAGTAAAAAATAGAAAAAAAAACCTAGAAATTACGACCGAGTCGGGGAGGGGTGCGGCTCGGCGTCCCGGAAACAAATCCTATTTTTTTTATCATTTTTTCCATTTTTTTATTTTTTCGAGTTTTTTTTCATTTTTTATTTAAAATCGGAAAAAAATAGAAAACGCGTCCTAAACGATCGACGCCCGACCCCCGTGGTTACACGACGCCGAGACGCACCCCTCCTCCAATATGAAAAAATCACGACGCTTCGTCGCTTCGCGTTTCCAACCGAAGGGGTTCATCGATCGATCGTATCTTGTTGTTGGTCGAATCCCACGACACGTGTGGATACGCACGTGCTCGTTGGTATTTTTCGATCGAAATCGGTTCAAAACCAACCCCACGTGCCTAAGATGATAGAATCGATTTCGTTTTTACGATTTTCTATTTTTTTTCTATTTTTCCGATTTTTTTTTTTTTTAGAAATTTCCAAGGGAAACCAAAATCCCTCGGATTGAAACCGAGGGATTTAAGATTCCTTAAGAAATTTAAAAAAATAAAAAAAATCGGGGCGCACTCCTCCCCGCCCCGGGTCGTAATTTCTTAGGTTTTTTTCTATTTTTACTACTTTTTCTATTTTTTCGAGTTTTTTTCCATTTTTCACTAAAATCGAAAAAAATTAGAAAACGACTACGAAACGATCGACGCCCGACCCCCGTGGTTCCACGACGCCAAGTCGCACCCCACCCCGCCCCGGTCGTGAAATGGATGGGATTCGTTTCTATTTTTACTAATTCTTCTATTTTTTCGAGTTTTTTTCCATTTTTTATTTAATATCGGAAAAAGTAGAAAACGCGTCCTAAACGATCGACGCCCGACCCCCGTGGTTTCACGTTCCGGGACGCCGAGGCCACACCCCTCCCCGACTCGGTCGTAATTTCTAGGGTTTTTTTTCTATTTTTACTATTTTTCGAGGTTCTTTTACATTTTCATCTAAAATCGAAAAAAATAGAAAACGCCTACGAAACGATAAATCCTATTTTTTATTAATTTTTTTTCCATTTATTTCTATTTTTCTGATTTTTTTTATTTTTTAAATTTACTAATAAAAGAATTAGTAAAAAATAGAAACACATCCCATCATTTCACGACCGGGCCTGGGAGGGGTGCGCCTCGGCGTCGTGGAACCACGGGGGTCGGGCGTCGATCGTTTCGTAGGCGTTTTCTATTTTTTTCGATTTTAGATGAAAAAATAGAAAAAAAACTCGAAAAAATAGTAAAAAACAGAAGAAAAAAAAAACCCAAGAAATTACGACCGGGGCAGGGGGGTGCGCCTCGGCGTCCCGGAAATAAATCCTATTTTTTTATTATTTTTTTACATTTTTCTGATTTTTTTTTTTAAATTTCCTAGGGAATCTTAAATCCCTCGGTTTCATTCCGAGGGATTTTGGATTCCCTTGGAAATTTCAAAAAATAAAAAAAATCAGAAAAAATAGAAAAATCGTAAAAACGAAACCTATCCTATCATCTTAGGCACGTGGGGTGGTTTTGACCCTATTTCGATCGAAAAATACCAACGAGCACGTGCGTATCCACACGTGTCTTGGGATTCGACCAAAAACAAGATACGATCGATCGATGAACCCCTTTGTTGGAAACGCGAAGCGACGAAGCGTCATGATTTTTCCATATTGGAGGAGGGGTGCGTCTCGACGTCGTGGAACCACGGGGGTCGGGCGTCGATCGTTTAGGACGCGTTTTCTATTTTTTTTTTCGATTTTAAATAAGATATGAAAAAAAAACTCAAAAAAATAGAAGAATTAGTAAAATATAGAAACGAATCCCATCATTTCACGATCGGGGAGGGGTGCGCCTCGGCGTCGTAGAAACCACAGGGGTCGGGCATCGATCGTTTCGTAGGCGTTTTCTATTTTTTTTCGATTTTAGATGAAAAATGTAAAAGAACTCGAAAAAATAGTAAAAAATAGAAATAAAAAAACCAAGAAATTACGACCGAGTGGGGAGGGGTGCGCGCTCGGCGTCCCGGAAACAAATCCAATTTTTTTATATTTTTTCCATTTTTCTATTTTTCCGATTTTTTTATATTTTTTAAATATCTTAAGGAATCTTAAATCCCTTGGTTTCAATCCGAGGGATTTTGGTTTCCCTTGGAAATTTCTAAAAATAAAAAAAAAATCGGAAAAAATAGAAAAAAAAAGAAAATCGTAAAAACGAAATCGATTCTATCATCTTAGGCACGTGGGGTTGTTTTGAACCGATTTCGATCGAAAAATACCAACGAGCACGTGCGTATCCACACGTGTCGTGGGATTCGACCAACAATAAGATACGATCGATCGATGAACCCCTTCGGTTGGAAACTCAAAGCGACAAAGCGTCGTGATTTTTCCATATTGGAGGAGGGGTGGCGTCTCAGCGTCGTGAAACCACGGGGGTCGGGCGTCGATCGTTTAGGACGCGTTTTCTATTTTTTCCGATATTAAATAAGATATGAAAAAAAAACTCAAAAAAATAGAAGAATTAGTAAAATATAGAAACGAATCCCATCATTTCACGACCGGGGCAGAGAGGGGTGCGCCTCGGCGTCGTGGAACCACGGGGTCGGGCGTCTATCGTTTCGTAGGCGTTTTCTATTTTTTTTCGATTTTAGATGAAAAATAGAAAGAACTCGAAAAAATAGTAAAAAATAGAAAAAAAAACCCTAAAAATTACGACCGAGTCGGGGAGGGGTGCGGCTCGGCGTCCCGGAAACAAATCCTATTTTTTTTATCATTTTTTCCATTTTTTCCGATTTTTTTTATTTTTTTAAATTTCCTAAAGGAATCTTAAATTCCCTTGGTTTTCAATCCAGAGGGATTTTGGTTTCCCTTGGAAATTCTAAAAATAAAAAAAAAATCGGAAAATATAGAAAAAAACAGAAAATCGGTAAAAAACGAAATCGATTCTATAATCTTAGGCACGTGGGGTTGTTTGAACCGATTTCGATTCGAAAAATACCAACGAGCCACGTGCGTATCCACCACGTGTCGTGGGATTCGACCAACAATAAGATACGATCGATCCGATGAACCCCTTCGATTAGAAACTCAAAGCGACAAAGCGTCCGTGATTTTCCATATTGGAGGAGGGGTACGTCTCAGCGTCGTGAAACCACCGGGGTCGGGCGTCGATCGTTTAGGAACGCGTTTTCTATTTTTTCCGATATTAAATAAAAATGGAAAAAAAACTCGAAAAAATAGAAGAATTAGTAAAAAAATAGAAACGAATCCCATTCATTTCACGACCGGGGGGGGGTGGGTGCGCCCTTGGCGTCGTGGAACCACGGGGGTCGGCGTCGATCGTTTCGTAGTCGTTTTCTAAATTTTTTTCGATTTTAGTGAAAAATATAAAAAAAAACTCGAAAAAAATAGAAAAAGTAGTAAAAATAGAAAAAAAACTTAAGAAATTACGATCGGGGCGAGGAGGGGTGCGCCTCAACGTCCTAGAAATAAATTCCTATTTTTATTATTTTTTTCCATTTATTTCTATTTTTCTGATTTTTTTTATTTTTTTTTAATTTCCTAGGGAATCTTAAATCCCTCGGTTTCATTCCGAGGATTTTGGATTCCCTTGGAAATTTCAAAAAAATAAAAAAATCAGAAAAAATAGAAAAATCGTAAAAACGAAACCTATCCTATCATCTTAGGCACGTGGGGTGGTTTTGACCCGATTTCGATCGAAAAATACCAACGAGCACGTACGTATCCACACGTGTCCTTGTGATTCGACCAACAACAAGATACGATCGATCCATGAACCCCTTCGCTTGGAAACGCAAAACGACGAAGCGTCGTGATTTTTTTCATATTGGAGGAGGGGTGCGTCTCGGCGTCGTGGAACCACGGGGGTCGGGCGTCAATCGTTTAGGACGCGTTTTCTATTTTTTTCCCGATTTTAAATAAGATATGAAAAAAAAACTCAAAAAAATAGAAGAATTAGTAAAATATAGAAACGAATCCCATCATTTCACAACCGGGGAGGGGTGCGCCTCGGCGTCGTAGATTCCTTAAGAAATTTAAAAAAATGGAAAAAATGATAAAAAAAAATAGGATTTGTTTCCGGGACGCCGAGCCGCCACCCTCCCGACTCGTTCGTAATTTCTAGGGTTTTTTTTTCTATTTTTTACTATTTTTTCGAGTTCTTTTCTATTTTTCATCGAAAATCGAAAAAAAATAGAAAACGCCTACGAAACGATAGACGCCCGATCCCCGTGGTTCCACGACGCCGAGGCGCACCCCTCTCTGCCCCGGTCGTGAAATGATGGGATTCGTTTCTATATTTTACTAATTCTTCTATTGTTTTGAGTTTTTTTTTCATTTCTTATTTAAAATCGGGAAAAAATAGAAAACGCGTCCTAAACGATCGACGCCCGACCCCGTGGTTACACGACACCGAGACGGCACCCCTCCTCCAATATAAAAAAATCACGACGCTTCGTCGCTTCGCGTTTCCAACCGAAGGGGTTCATCGATCGATCGTATCTTGTTTTGGTCGAATCCCAAGACACGTGTGGATACGCACGTGCTCGTTGGTATTTTTCGATCGAAATCGGTTCAAAACAACCCCACGTGCCTAAGATGATAGAATCGATTTCGTTTTTACGATTTCTGTTTTTTTCTATTTTTTTCCGATTTTTTTTATTTTAGAAATTTCCAAGGGAAACCAGGCGCACTCCTCCCCGCCCCGGGTCGTAATTTCTTAGGTTTTTTTCTATTTTTACTACTTTTTCTATTTTTTCGAGTTTTTTTCCATTTTTCACTAAAATCGAAAAAAATTAGAAAACGACTACGAAACGATCGACGCCCGACCCCCGTGGTTCCACGACGCCAAGTCGCACCCCACCCCGCCCCGGTCGTGAAATGGATGGGATTCGTTTCTATTTTTACTAATTCTTCTATTTTTTCGAGTTTTTTTCCATTTTTTATTTAATATCGGAAAAAGTAGAAAACGCGTCCTAAACGATCGACGCCCGACCCCCGTGGTTCCACGACGCCGAGACGCACCCCTCCTCCAATATGAAAAAATCACGACGCTTCGTCGCTTCGCGTTTCCAACCGAAGGGGTTCATCGATCGATCGTATCTTGTTGTTGGTCGAATCCCAAGACACGTGTGGATACGCACGTGCTCGTTGGTTTCTATTTTTTCCGATTTAAAATAAAAAATGAAAAAAAAACTTGAAAAAATAAAAGAATTAGTAAAAAATAGAAACAAATCCCATCATTTCACGACCGGGGCTGGGAGGGGTGCGCCTCGGCGTCGTGGAACCACGGGGGTCGGGCGTCGATCGTTTCGTAGGCGTTTTCTATTTTTTTCGATTTTAGATGAAAAATAGAAAAAAACTCGAAAAAATAGTAAAAAAAAAAAAAAAAAAAACCCAAGAAATTACGACCGGGGCGGGGGGGGTGCGCCTCGGCGTCCCGGAAATAAATCCTATTTTTTTATTATTTTTTACATTTTTCTGATTTTTTTTTTTTTTAAATTTCCTAGGGAATCTTAAATCCCTCGGTTTCATTCCGAGGGATTTTGGTTTCCCTTGGAAATTTCAAAAAATAAAAAAAAATCGGAAAAAAATAGAAAAATCGTAAAAACGAAACCTATCCTATCATCTTAGGCACGTGGGGTGGTTTTGACCCGATTTCGATCGAAAAATACCAACGAGCACGTGCGTATCCACACGTGTCTTGGGATTCGACCAACAACAAGATACGATCGATCGATGAACCCCTTCGGTTGGAAACGCGAAGCGACGAAGCGTCGTGATTTTTCCATATTGGAGGAGGGGTGCGTCTCGGCGTCGTGAAACCACGGGGGTCGGGCGTCGATCGTTTAGGACGCGTTTTCTATTTTTTTCCGATTTTAAATAAAATATGAAAAAAAAACTCAAAAAAATAGAAGAATTAGTAAAAAATAGAAACGAATCCCATCATTTCACGACCGGGGGGGAGGGGTGCGCCTCGGCGTCGTGGAACCACGGGGGTCGGGCGTCGATCGTTTCGTAGGCGTTTTCTATTTTTTTTCGATTTTAGATGAAAAATAGAAAAAAACTCGAAAAAATAGTAAAAAATAGAAAAAAAAAAACCAAGAAATTACGACCGAGTCGGGGAGGGTGCGCCTCGGCGTCCCGGAAAACAAATCCTATTTTTTTATATTTTTCATTTTTTCTATTTTTTCCGATTTTTTTTATTTTTTTAAATTTCCTAAGGAATCTTAAATCCCTCGGTTTCAATCCGAGGGATTTTGGTTTCCCTTGGAAATTTCTAAAAAAAAAAAAAAAATCGAGAAAAAATAGAAAATCGTAAAAACGAAATCGATCCTATCATCTTAGGCACGTGGGGTGGTTTTGACCCGATTTCGATCGAAAAATACCAACGAGCACGTGCGTATCCACACGTGTCGTGGGATTCGACCAACAACAAGATACGATCGATCGATGAACCCTTCGGTTGGAAACTCAAAGCGACAAAGCGTCGTGATTTTTCCATATTGGAGGAGGGGTGCGTCTCGGCGTCGTGAAACCACGGGGGTCGGGCGTCGATCGTTTAGGACGCGTTTTCTATTTTTTCCGATATTAAATAAAAAATGGAAAAAAACTCGAAAAAATAGAAGAAT
This sequence comes from Phtheirospermum japonicum, assembly GCA_014905375.1. NCBI lineage: Eukaryota > Viridiplantae > Streptophyta > Magnoliopsida > Lamiales > Orobanchaceae > Phtheirospermum > Phtheirospermum japonicum. The sequence goes on from BMAC01001137.1 coordinate 14,382, forward strand.
TAGTAAAAAATAGAAACGAATCCCATCATTTCACGACCGGGGCGGGTGGGGTGCGCCTCGGCGTCGTGGAACCACGGGGGTCGGGCGTCGATCGTTTCGTAGTCGTTTTCTAATTTTTTTCGATTTTAGTGAAAAATGGAAAAAAACTCGAAAAAATAGAAAAAGTAGTAAAAATAGAAAAAAAACCTAAGAAATTACGACCGGGGCGGGGAGGGGTGCGCCTCGACGTCCTAGAAATAAATCCTATTTTTATTAAACCGAAGGGGTTCATCGATCGATCGTATCTTATTGTTGGTCGAATCCCACGACACGTGTGGATACGCACGTGCTCGTTGGTATTTTTCGATCGAAATCGATTCAAAACAACCCCACGTGCCTAAGATGATAGAATCGATTTCATTTTTATGATTTTCTATTTTTTTCTATTCTTTCCGATTTTTTTTTTTTAGAAATTTCCAAGGGAAACCAAAATCCCTCGGATTGAAACCAAGGGATTTAAGATTCCTTAAGAAATTAAAAAAAAATAAAAAAAATCGGAAAAAATAGAAAAAATAGGAAAAATGATTAAAAATAGGATTTGTTTCCGGGACGCCAAGCCGCACCCCTACCCGACTCTATCTATATTTATGGGATTTTTTTTCTATTTTTTACTATTTTTTCGAGTTCTTTTCAATTTTTCATCTAAAATCGAAAAAAATAGAAAACGACTGCGAAACGATAGACGCTCGACCCCCGTGGTTCCACGACGCCGAGGCGCACCCCTCTCCGCCCCGGTCTTGAAATGATGGGATTCGTTTCTATATTTTACTAATTCTTCTATTTTTTTGAGTTTTTTTTCATATCTTATTTAAAATCGGGAAAAAATAGAAAACGGGTCCTAAACGATCGACGCCCGACCCCCGTGGTTCCACGACGCCGAGACGCAGCCCTCCTCCAATATGAAAAAATCACGACGCTTCGTCGCTTCGCGTTTCCAACCGAAGGGGTTCATCGATCGATCTTATCTTGTTGTTGGTCGAATCCCAAGACACGTGTGGATACGCTCGTGCTCGTTGGTATTTTTCGATCGAAATCGGGTCAAAACCACCCCACGTGCCTAAAAGGATAGGATAGGTTTCGTTTTTACGATTTTCTATTTTTTCCGATTTTTTTTTTATTTTTTGAAATTTACAAGGGAATCCAAAATCCCTCGCAATGAAACCGAGGGATTTAAGATTCCCTAGGAAATTAAAAAAAAAAATCAAAAAAAATGGAAAAAATAATAAAAAAATAGAATTTATTTCCGGTAGGCCGAGGCGCACCCCCTCCTCCCCGGTCGTAATTTCTTGGGTTTATTTTTTTTGTTTTTTTACTATTTTTTCGAGTTTTTTTCTATTTTTCATGTAAAATCGAAAAAAATAGAAAACGCCTACGAAACGATCGACGCCCGACTCCCGTGGTTCCACGACGCCGAGGCGCACCCCTCCCCTCCCCGGTCGTGAAACGATGGGATTTGTTTTTATTTTTTACTAATTCTTTTATTTTTTCAAGATTTTTTTCTATTTTTTATTTTAAATCGGAAAAAAATAGAAAACGCGTCCTAAACGATCGACGCCCGACCCACATGGTTCCACAACGCCGAGACGCACCCCTCCTCCAATATGGAAAAATCACGACGCTTCGTCGCTTCGCGTTTCTAATCGAAGGGGTTCATCGATCGATCGTATCTTYTTGTTGGTCGAATCCCACGACACGTGTGGATACGCATGTGCTCGTTGGTATTTTTGGATCGAAATCAGTTCAAAACCACCCCACGTCCCTAACATGATAGGATCGGTTTCGTTTTTACGATTTTCTATTTTTTTCTATTTTTTTCCGATTTTTTTTTATTTTTAGAAACTTCCAAGGGAAACCAAAATCCCTCGGAATGAAACCGAGGGATTTAAGATTTCTTAAGAAATTTAAAAAAATAGAAAAAATGGAAAAAATAATAAAAAATAGGATTTGTTTCCGGGACGACGAGGCGCACCTTTCCCCGCCCCGATCGTAATTTCTTGGGTTTTTTTTTCTACTTTTTACTATTTTTTCTATTTTTCCGAGTTCTTTTCCATTTTTCATCTAAAATCGAAAAAAAATAGAAAACGCTTACGAAACGATCGACGTCCGAACCCCGTGGTTCCACGACGCCGAGTCGCACCCCTCCCCGCCCCGGTCGTGAAATGATGGGATTCGTTTTTATATTTTACTAATTCTTCTATTTTTTTGAGTTTTCTTTTCATTTATTATTCAAAATCGAAAAAAAAAATAGAAAACGCGTCCTAAACGATCGACGCCCGACCCCCGTGGTTCCACGACGCCGAGACGCACCCTTTCTCCAATATGGAAAAATTACGACGCTTCGTCGCTTCGCATTTCCAACCGAAGGGGTTCATCGATCGATCGTATTTTGTTGTTGGTCGAATCCCACGACACGTGTGGATACGCACGTGGTCGTTGGTATTTTTCGATCGAAATCGGGTCAAAATCTCCCCACGTGCCTAAGATGATAGGATCGATTTTATTTTTATGATTTTTCTATTTTTTCTAATTTTTTTATTTTTTGAAATTTCCAAGGGAATCCAAAATCCCTCAGAATGAAACCGAGGGATTTAAGATTCCCTAGGAAATTTAAAAAAATAAAAAAAAATCAGAAAAAATAGAAAATAATAATAAAAAATAGGACTTGTTTCCGGGACGCCGAGGCGCACCCCTCCCCGCCCCAGTCGTAATTTCTTGGGTTTTTTTTTACTATTTTTTTGAGTTTTTTTATATTTTTCAACTAAAATCGAAAAAAATAGAAAACGCCTACGAAACCATCGACGCCCAACCCCCGTGGTTCCACGATATCGAGGCGCACCCCTCCCCACCCCGGTCGTGAAATTATGGGATTCGTTTCTATTTTTTACTAATTCTTCTATTTTTTCGAGATTTTTTTTCTGGTCGAATCCCAAGACACGTGTGGATACGCACGTGCTCGTTGGTATTTTTCGATCGAAATCGGGTCAAAACCACCCCACGTGCCTAAGATGATAGGATAGGTTTCGTTTTTACGATTTTTCTATTTTTTCTGATTTTTTTTATTTTTTGAAATTTCCAAGGGAATCCAAAATCCCTCGGAATGAACCGAGGGATTTAAGATTCCCTAGGAAATTTAAAAAATAAAAAAAATCAGAAAAAATAGAAAAAAATAATAAAAAATAGGATTTA
>BMAC01001137.1:23702-34768 GCA_014905375.1 Phtheirospermum japonicum
CTTATTTAAAATCGAAAAAAAAAAAATAGAAAACGCTTCCTAAACGATCGACGCCCGACCCCCGTGGTTCCACGACGTCGAGACGCACCCCTCCTCCAATATGGAAAAATCACGACGCTTCGTCGCTTCGCGTTTCCAACCGAAGGGGTTCATCGATCGATCGTATCTTGTTGTTGGTCGAATCCCACGACACATGTGGATACACATGTGCTCGTTGGTATTTTTCGATCGAAATCGGGTCAAAACCACCCCCACGTGCCTAAGATGATAGGACCGGTTTCGTTTTTACGATTTTTCTATTTTTTTTTCTATTTTTTCTGATTTTTTTTATTTTTCTAAATTTCCAAGGGAATCCAAAATCCCTAGGAATGAAACCGAGGGATTTAAGATTCCCTAGGAAATTTAAAAAAATAAAAAAAAATCGGAAAAATGTAAAAAAATAATAAAAAAATAGAATTTATTTTTGGGATGCCGAGGCGCACCCCTCCCCGCCCCAGTCGTAATTTCTTGAGTTTTTTTTCTTATTTATTACTATTTTTTCTAGTTTTTTTCATTTTTCATCTAAAATCGAAAATAAATAGAAAACGCCTACGAATCGATCGACGCCCGACCCCCGTGGTTCCACGACACTGAGGCGCACCCCTCTCCAGGCCCGGTCGTAAAATGATGGGATTCGTTTCTATTTTTTTACTAATTCTTTTATTTTTTTGAGTTTTTTTACGACGCCGAGGCGCACCCTCCCCTGTCGTGAAATGATGGGATTCGTTTCTATATTTTACTAATTCTTCTATTTTTTTGAGTTTTTTTTTCATATCTTATTTAAAATCGAAAAAAAAAATAGAAAACGCTTCCTAAACGATCGACGCCCGACCCCCGTGATTCCACGACGTCGAGACGCACCCCTCCTCCAATATGGAAAAATCACGACGCTTCGTCGCTTCGCGTTTCCAACCGAAGGGGTTCATCGATCGATCGTATCTTGTTGTTGGTCGAATCCCACGACACATGTGGATACACATGTGCTCGTTGGTATTTTTCGATCGAAATCGGGTCAAAACCACCCCCACGTGCCTAAGATGATAGGACCGGTTTCGTTTTTACGATTTTTCTATTTTTTTTTTCTATTTTTTCTGATTTTTTTTATTTTTCTAAATTCTCAAGGGAATCCAAAATCCCTAGGAATGAAACCGAGGGATTTAAGATTCCCTAGGAAATTTAAAAAAATAAAAAAAAATCGGAAAAAATGGAAACAAATAATAAAAAAATAGAATTTATTTTTGGGATGCCGAGGCGCACCCCTCCCCGCCCCAGTCGTAATTTCTTGAGTTTTTTTCTATTTATTACTATTTTTTCTAGTTTTTTTCATTTTTCATCTAAAATCGAAAATAAATAGAAAACGCCTACGAATCGATCGACGCCCGACCCCCGTGGTTCCACGACACTGAGGCGCACCCCTCTCCACCCCGGTCGTAAAATGATGGGATTCGTTTCTATTTTTTTACTAATTCTTCTATTTTTTTGAGTTTTTTTCTATTTTTTATTTAAAATCGAAAAAAAAAAAGAAAACTCGTCCTAAACGATCGACGCCCGACCCCCGTGGTTCCACGACGCCGAGACGCACCCCTCCTCCAATATGYAAAAATCACGACGCTTTGTCGCTTCGCGTTTCCAACCGAAGGGGTTCATCGATCGATCGTATTTTGTTGTTGGTCGAATCCCACGACACGTGTGGATACACACGTGCTCGTTGGTATTTAAGATTCCCTCGGTTTTTCCCCCGGTATTCTGAGGGCTTTATTCCCTCGGAATTCCGTTGATTTTTTCCCTCGATAATCACGGCGGCAAATAGTGGCGCTGAAATTCCGAGGGAATGTCGATCTCTTGGAGAAAACCGAGGGATTTTTTTGTCCCTCGGTTCTTCCCTCGAAAAATACCAAAGGAAGACAATTCCCTCGGTATTTCCCTCGTAAAACTGCTATTTTTTTATAGTGTTGGCGTGTCACCTTTGTGCGTGTCTGTCAGCACAAGTTCACAACGACCCCTTTTACTGTAATGGTTGAAAGGCAGCACACAATCAATAAGAATGCCATTAAATTCAATATAAAACCACACGTGAAGAAACAATATGCTAACTTGGCATGATCAATTGCATTCCGACAAAGTGATAAGACACGATCCATCGCCAAGTGTTTTCCTCGAGGATTGTTGTATATTTCTTGGCATTGCCTTCAATAAATCAAATAATTTCCAGCTTTAAGTATTTCAAAAATTCAGAAACATCTACTATAATAACAGGAAAAAAATCGGCAAAAATTTAGAAACATCTTTCTTCGCATTGATTTCTTTAAACCTTCCATCAAAATAATCGACAAAATCATCTATAATCATCAAAATGGGAAATTTACCAAACAAGTGGAATGTAGTAAATAACTTCTTGATCCCTTCATCATCATCCACATACCTTTAAATAGACGTAAATAAAACAAATGTTATTGATACTCAAAAAATCAAGACAATATAACATTTATGTCAACAATTATAAATTTACATGTGGAGAAAAAGTATTCCCCTAATTACACGCATCTTCGAGAAAAGAGAAAAGAGGAAAATTAGGTTACCTTAGAGAGGAAATGAGGATTGGTTTCTAACTTGCGCCGGCTGCACAGGATAACGACGACACCATTGTTTTCCACAGCAGAGTTGAGGGCAAACTGGAAAAGCATTGAGGTCTTACCACTGCACAAGATGTGAATAATCACTTCGAGTTAATAATCATCATGTTTGAAAACAGAATGAGTAAGAGGGGGAAAAAAGGCATAATTCATTTCGCTGGAGATTATTACGATGAAGGCAGACCAGAAAGAAGGAAAATCAGGTCGAATTGACCTGGGATCTGGGAATTTGTATTGCGTGCGGAGACAAATCTTTCCACCATTGTCCCAAATAGAATACTCAGCACCAACGAAATTGAAACTGAAATTAAATTTAGGGTAGGAGAGGAAATTTTCTCACTCTAGAGAAGTAAAAATTCTAATTTAACATATGCATCGATTCTAAATCAACAACCGATGCTCATTTTAATTAAAGGCATCGGTTTTGTTGACTAACCGATGCCTATGTATTTTAATGAAAAAATTAGATTTTTTATTATTATAGGCATTAGTCGTATCTGAACAACCGATGCACATAAGTTTTCCCGAACTATTATAGGCATCAGTTGTTTAGTAAAACCGATGCATATAACTTTTACTTATTACAAAAAAAACCGCGCGACCATAGACATCGGTTTCTGCTTAACAACTGGTGCCTATAACTATTTTTAATTATAAAAAAGACCCCCGCGACATTAGGCATCGGTTGTTTACTACAACCGATGCATATACCATCATTCCAATGACATTTTTTATAGTAGTGGTGGTGGTAGTTAACTTGTTATTTATGGTCGGGAGGAGGAGGAGGGGTATAATCTTAATAGCTCAGATAGTAGGGAGTCAAGGCGGGTGGAGCATACGAGTCAAAGCTCGAGTAACAAAAAGGGGGAGGTGAGAGGAGCATATGATTCATTATTTGGATTGTATAAATCAAGAGGTGGGGCATAAGGATCATTGTGGGTTAGATTATAAGAGTCTGTAGGCGAAGCACATTGATCACTCCATATTTGGTCCCGAGGTTCGGGTTGAGGAGAACAGAACATCCCCATGAACTGATCTTAGACCTCATCCCACATTTGCAAGGAGTCGGGTTCTAAATTCATCAATCACGTTCTTACCCGATCATGCAATGTGTAGATGAAGAGTTGCATCATCACTTGATCCTTGTTGAGGCCTTGAAGAGTGAGAGTTTGGGTGATGGAATCGTACTCGCAGATGAAAGTAAGCGGATCCTCAATCAGGATCCCATGGAAAATTGGGAGTAGATCGGAGTAGAAATTATGAAGATCATATTTTCACATCGTAAAGCTCAATGAAATGGCCAGTATAAGAACACGAGGAGTGTACGGATATCCATACAGTGGATATGATAGATAACTGGACATCTTTTTTTAAGTTTGATGAATCTCGGAACTCAAAAGATGCAGTGGAGCTCAACGATGTACTGTGTACACACAACACTCAATGATGGAGATAATAAAAATGAACCAATAAATCAAAACGAACAAAATATAAGAACAAAGCAAACAAAAAAACAAACAAAAGTCACGTAGAGAAAATACAATAATCGCGACCTTTAGCCTTCCCCTGCAACGACACCAAATTTGAAAGTGATCCCAAACGCACTATTTTTGCAAATATTTTAAGGATCGTCCACAGGAGAACAGGGTCAATCGTAGTGCAGTGAGGTGACTCAAATCGAATCCCATGAGAAAGACTATTCCGACGTGGTTTTGTTTGAATCACGAAAAATAAAATAAAGAAAAAACTATTCTAAAAACACGATCAAATTTTGGGTTTTGAGTTTTTAAAATTTAAGGCAACGATTTAAATGAGGAGAAATTAAATTGAAGACCTTGAAAAGATTAACAAAATGAGGGTCTAGGATTTTAAACTCATATCCATGATCAATTGATGATTTACCGAACGCTTAAACGATAAATTGGGGTTGTCAATCTTGATTCTCGATTAAATACTTGATAATCACCAATTGATGGTTCTAACTCATCTAGACCCTAGAACCATAAATACTAACTTAAAATAATCAAGAAATACAACAACATAAACTTATAGCAAGTATGAACATAGTTAAACAAATTAAGAAATACATAATCAAATTTAGTAAAACCATTAACTAATAACTAAAAGCACTAATAAACTAGTATAACCATAGGAGGGAAAATTAATTCAACTACTTTAAATAAGTGAACAAACTACTATTCATCATCTATAAGCTTAAGAAAGGCATTCTACACTACTAGTCAACTACTTGCCCAAAATAACTAAACCCAATTGCTTTTCTACTATCACACTCACCTAACATGTCTAGAAGGGAAATAAACTCCGTAGATGCACAACAAAAATCTTTGAATAACATGAAATTTAACTAACAACAACATATGGTTACCATTATCAAAACAACTCATTACACAAGAAGATTAAATGCTTCAAACCATTCATAAAAAATACAAGGGAAATGCAAGAGTACATGAATTAGGAATTTACCATAACTAGAATAATATTAAAATCCTGAAATATAAAAGAGTGAACGATTCACCAAGTATAATAAGCTTCACCACACTACAGATTAAGTTAACTAACTACTAACTAAACTAACTAGAATTCTATGATGGTTTATTCTTGAAGGAACAAAAAGATGAAAAGAGGATAAGGCTGGGCTCTCAATCCATAAGGGGATTCAAAGGTTCCAAAATTACAACTGGGTGGATGGGTTTATATAGGATGAAAGTAGGAGCAAAATGATAATCTTGTCAAAATTGCCCGAAGACAGACTTTATCGATTGGTTGTCGATTGACGGTGTCTTTGTCTTCGATGATGTATTCATCGATGAGGTAGTCGATGGTGATAAAGTGGTTATGTGTTAATGGACCATCGATGCCTTGAAAATAAACGGTGGTGGGTAACTCTCAACCAGTCGGTCGATGATTGCGGTCGACGTGGGTGGGAGCTGTGCGTCGATTGCACGTTAATTTTCCATTGATGGTGCATCGATCAATGGCTTTGATTCATGGGTCCAAGTCATGTTTTCATCAAATCGAGCTGGTTGTGATCCTCAGGAATGCGCTTGGGCACTTGATTTTTCTAAAACCAAGAAAAGTAAAAAATCTATGAAATTGCGAGGAAATTACAAAAAATACTAAAATGATGACAAAAGCTAAAAAAAATTTAAAAAAAAGGAAAAAGGAGACAAAACATGACTCAATACAAACTAAAGCACACAAAACAAGACACGAAAATATACAAAAAATACCCACAAATATGTACAAATCACCTCCATCTGATCTATCCTCCCTTCTCCTTCTCAAAATTAGTCTTCGTTTCACCCATAAATGCAGTGAACATGTCTTTTATACTTAGCCTTTTGTTCTCGTTTATCACTATATTTGTCACTAAAAAAGTGGGTGGTGGTTGGAGTGCATTGTTCGGATTGGCATATGAGACATTTAGATGATTTCTCATCCATAGATGGTATTAATTTCCACCTTCGTTGCCACTATAATTGTTGTTGAAGTTTCTTTTGTTGACAAAATTAACATCTTCCACCCCTTCGTTCATGGCAACCTCACTTGATTGGCCCGTTGAAAGTCCCAAACTTTGCGACATAAACATGTCAAACTTGTTATCCATCGTCGTTAAATGTTGTGTTATAGCGATCAACACATCATTATCGCCCACCATGGTAACTTTCTTCATCATCAATTATTCCATTGGCCATTGATAACTATTGGCCACTATATCTTCAAAAATTTCATTGCCTTGTTGGTGCTCTTCTCTAAAAAAGCACCTCTAGATGAGTCGTCTACCATAACTTTCATGTGCCCGCTCAACCCATTGTAAAAGTAACAAATTTATTGGTCTTCGGGAAAACCATGTTGAGGGCACTTTCTCAAAATTTCTCTAAATCTTTCTCATGCCTCGTGTAGTGCTTCTCCATCTAGTTGGAAAAATTGGTTACTCTCGCTTTGGCACTTCAGCGTTTTACTCGGTGGGAAGAATTCGAGTAAAAACTTATGTCATATCTCGTTCCATGTGTCAATGGATCCAAATCCGAGTGTGTTGTACCAAAACTTTGCTTTATCCCTTAATGAAAAAAGAAATAAGTGTAGTCTTATTTCATTTGGATGACCAAAATATAATCCTACATAAGTTTCACGGCCTCACAATCCTCAAGTTTTCTCTTTTTGCTTATTAAATCTTTCAAGAACCCTTCGTAGTTTGGCATATGCATTAAAACATCAACAAATAGCATGTTTATATAAATTTTTCGAAAAATATCTAGAAAACTGCTCGTTCATTTTTTTAGTTCTGTATGGAAATGGTAATGAATTAGAAGAGCCAAGGGAAGTAGAGTTATAACTTAGCTTCTCAACCACTTTTTTGATTTCTACTCCAACCACATCTTCTTCGGCATCTTTTTCCATGTTTTTCGTAAGTTCACATTCAATGTCCAACATCTTTGGTCCTTCATAGTGTGTCCCACTACTCATATGAATTGAATTCACTTGTTCTTTGGGGTTTACTTCTGTATTGCTCAAAAATCTCCCTTTCTTGTGTTGGTTCCTAATAATGGTAGCCAAATACAAGATTTGGGTCTCGAGTGAGTTCCAATGGGTCCCAACTGACCCTTTTAATAGATCTAGGTTTGCCTCCATTGGATCCATCCTTGCTTCGCCCTTCTAAAAATGAGACTTCATTTCACCTATAATCGCGTTGAACATATTTTCTATGCCTAACCTTTTATTCTCGTTTATCACTCTGTTAGTCAGTGAAAATTGGGTGGTGGTTGGAGTGCATTTTTTGGATTAGCATAGGAGAGATTTGGATGATTTTTCATTCCTGAATGGTATTGATTTCTGCCTTGGTTGCCTCTATAATTTTTTTTGAAGTTTCTTTGGTTAACAAAATTAACATCTTCAATCCCTTCGCACATGGCGACCCCAATTGATTGGCCTATTTAAGTACCAAGATTTGCGACATAAACATGTCAAACTTGATATCCATTGCCGCTAATTATTGTGTCATAGTGATAATCACATCACTCTCGCCCACCATGGCGACTTTCTTCATCATCGGTCATTCCATCGGCCATTGATAATAATTAGCTTCCATCTCTTCAAGAATTTCCATTGCCTCATTGGCGCTCTTTGCTAATAAAATACCTCCGGATGAGGCATCTACCATAACTTTTATGTGCCCACTCAACCTATTGCAAAAGTAACAAATTTGTTGGTCTTTGAGAAACCTGTATTAAGGGGCACTTTCTAAAAATTCTCTAAATCATTCCCACGCCTCATGTAGTTATTCTCCATCTAGTTGGAAAATCTTGGTAATCTCGCTTTTGAACTTTAGTATTTTTCTCGGTGGGAAGAATTTGAGTAAAATATTTGACATATCTCATTCCATGTGCCAATGGATCCAAAGCCGAGTGTGTTGTACCAACACTTTGATTTATGACTTAATTAAAAAGGAAATAATCATAGTCTTATTGCATCTTCCAGGACCCCATTCATCTTGATGGTCCTACATATCTCCAAGAATTATGCCAAATGCGCGTTTGGGTCATCCATGGCACTTCCCCCAAATTAGTTTTGTTGAATCATTGCTATCAATCCCCTCTTCAACTAGAAGTTATTGGCTTGAATATCTGACCTGTTTTCTCATCTGTGGTATTGGTTAGCTAGGGTTTGGAACATGGTCCAGATGGCCGGTTCTGCATTTTATTGAGATTGTGCTTGTTATTGCATTTGTGCATGAAATGATTGCAGTTGTTGTTGGAGATGATCGGTTTGGTCATTGGTATTTCTTGGATTCCCAACCATCTTACCTCTCACTCTTTTGAACTTGTTTTTTCTAAAGTGACCTCGGTTTTCAGGTCGATGGGTTTCAAAGGTTCCCCTTTGTAACTTGTGCGCATGAACCACCTAAAATTCAACAAACCTAAACTCCAATAAAAACATAACTAGTGTTTAGATTAAAACTAATTTATCAATCATATTATTAACAACTTAAACCAAATGGTCCCTAACAACATCGCTAAAAACTTGACCTTTCCCTATTTACTAGGGATTGGTTTGAGTTATAAAAACTTATTTATTTATATACTCTACCTAACTGCAAGTGTAAAGTGTAGATGTAGTACAAAAGGAGCAAGGTAGAATCCCAAAAGGACCATATAATGCTTTACAAAGACCAAATCCATAGTGGCCTTGCATTCCCTTTGATTCATTTTTTATCGAAGCCAACAACAAATTTGCAGCTTCTACAATGGTAGAACTTAGAATAAAGTTCTTCCACTACTTCTATAGCATCAAGATCTCAATATCACTTTTTTATTATCTATCTTCTAGAGGCTTAGCTCGTTTTCTTAATGACTTACCACCTCAAGAATTGGCAACCCATTTTTCTTCCACTAGGACCTGCCTACCGAACTGGTAGAGCATTTCAATGCCTAAAATAACCTTCCAAGCTTCCTTCGATTAGAAAATAGATCAATCAGTTGATCATCCAATCAGAGTTATCCTCTTGAATAATTCCCCTTACTTATTATTCTACTTCAGGATAATTAGGATCAAGACCTCACCTATCCGTGATCTTGGTAAACCATCTAGATATTCTATTTCTTGTCATATTGGTTTAAACAATCACCTATCCGTGATCTTGGTAAACCATCTAGATATTCTATTTCTTGTCATATTGGTTTAAACAATCACTAATGCTTGTTTCACTCTTATTACAGATCATATTTTCAAAGCTTGTGATACCAATACTTCAGTGGTACCTACTCCTGAATTCCTAAATACCATGAGAACGGTAGAGAATACGAAGGCCTACATTCCACCAAAGCACCTACTGTGTTGACTCCTTCATCTCCTCCCCCAAAATCACGTCGGGGTGGGTGGGGGTTGGGGGAACAAAACCATCCCCCTGTCGGAGGGGCTAGAGGGATATTCTGAGCATCTTACTAACAATGCACCTCCTAGGCGATCTTCATAAAGGGCTTAGACCAAATCTAAGCTAAGCACGCATATCGAGGAGTAAGTCTTTGGCTTGATGTTGTGCGAAGAGAAAGGCAAAGTCTACCATTCATCTCTGCTCTACTTCTTATTATCGATCATGAGAAAGCACATGAGAGTTTCCTCGTGCTAAACTCATCTACCACCTCATGTACTACTTTGGCAAGGTAATGATTTCATGCTATGTCTGTAATATGAATAGGATATTTACCTATATCTATACTAATATTTTTTGATTATAGATGTTTGCTTCTTTAATCACTCTGGCCAATGAGAATCTAGCTGAGGGAAACAGTCACTCTGTCACTCAGGTGGTCAAGCTAGAAGAGGATCTCACCAAGGCTCAGGAGAAGCTAGACAACAAAAAGATGTAATGGCTAATAAAGATCGAGTCCTATGAGCCCTTGCTAAATCGGGGAAAATCTACAACAATTGAGGATATAGGAAACCAAAGCTTGCCAGGAGATGCAAGAACTAAAGAGAAACCTTGACCACTCCAAGAGGAAGTATGTTGAGCTGAAATCCTCTCAGGTTTCTAAGGAGAGAAAGGCGAGGTTGGAAGGAGCTTCTTAAGTATGCTGAACCTTTTTGTTGAGCGATATCATCATTCCAGGGTGTTCTTAGATCACATTCTTCCTGGCATCATCAAATACTTCAACTTGGCAGTAGGCAAGGCCTTTGAGCAGATTAGGGTTCTTGACTTCAAGGAGATAAACAAAGACAAGGCTTTAAAAGAACTCCCTTATCCTATCATATGGAAAGGCGACAAGAACGAGGGAGCCTCCTTTGCTTGGTGGAATCAAGCGCTAGCTGATGCAGTAGACAATGTCAATCTTCATAATGAGATCGTCCTTCCTCCCGCGTTGGCATAGGAGGAGCCAATAGCTAGGAAAATAGTCATTCTTGAGAAATCAGTGGGCGACAACATCTCACTCTTCGATACTCTCCCTTAATCCAAAAATCTTTGATTTGTATTGATGATATTCTCTTTGCTTATAATCATGTTTAGACTTTTGATCATGTTAAGAAGGGTTCATACCTATAGAATATCATTATTTCTTGTTCTATTTACTTATTTTTTTGAGAATCATCTCTTCATATTTGAGTTAGGCTCAACCCATACTCGAATCGAATAGTAACAAATAAGGATTTAAGCATTTCTCAACATAAAGAATAACTATCAATCATCAGCACTATGCATCGGCTTGCCCATCACAATATTCTTCACAAATTTCAAGAAGAAATTATGATGTACCCAAAAACTCATTTAACATGTCATTAGGTACTAACTAGTAATATTTAGCAATAAATCAAGTTCTCAGTAAGAGTGCCAAACATCTTCGTGCGCTAATAGCCTTACCCATGAGTAGATGTCCCCCC
>BMAC01001137.1:34780-71754 GCA_014905375.1 Phtheirospermum japonicum
AAAAAAAAAACTTCCTCCATCCCATTATATCTATCGCAATTGAACATTTTCGCAGATTAAGAAAGATGATTAATGTTATAATTACATGTATCAAATGACCACGATATCCATTTATTTAGAATAACTAAAAGTGTTAAGTAATAAATGTAGGGGTAAAATTAGAAAAACAACATTTAATTCTTATTGGGAAAGTAAAAAGTAACAATGATTCTCTCTTAAAAATGTAGACATGATGGATAGAATGGGACATGAAAATTCTAAATTACGACAGATAGAACAGGACAAAGGGAGTAATTATAAAAGGAACCATACCCACGTTATGGTGAGGTGACATCTTGTTCCCAGGAGTTATTCGAATTGAATTCATATTTCAAAGAATATGTGCGTGAGAGCTCCTCCAGGCTATTCTTAGTTTCACTCATTACTCAATTGTAGATCATTTGGTGTAACCATAAATCAAAGCAACATTAATAGGAATAGCTCAGAATATCATCTTATTCTTTAATCAGAAATCCTTCTGTTTTCGAATATAGCCTTAGTTCGTCCAATCAAAAGAGTTTCAATATATTCATTAGTTAGGGGATGCTCGCCCATCCCGATCATAAACCATGTCCGATCTGTAATTATAATGGGATCAAAAAGAACTCGAAACAAGGGAGAACATCTAGCCCAATCATAAGTTGTAAACTGGAGACCTTGCCTGGTCTACAACATCAGATCAGAAAGTGATCGAAACAATGGGAGCACATCTAGCCTAATCGTAAGCTGCACAAGCTGGAGCCACTTGCCTAATCCAGAGTTAGCATTGAATCAGAAAGAGTTCAGAAAAGAGAAGCACATCTAGACTACTTAAAAGTTATGCAAGCTAGAGCCCCTTGCCTGATCCGCAATTATAATTGGGTCACAAAGAGTTCAGAACAAGGGGAGCACAACCAGACTAGTCATAAGATGCGCACACTGGAGCCCCTTACCTGCTCTGTAATTATCATCAGATATTAAAGAGTTCAAAACAAAGGGAGCACATCCATACCATTTATAAGCTACATAAGTTAGAGCCCTTTACCTGATCCACAATTAGCATCGAATCAGAAAGATTTTGAAACAATGGGCATATCTATCTATAAGTTGTGCAAGCTGGAGCCCCTTACCTAATCCGTAATTATCATCAGATCAAAAAGAGTTCAGAACAAGGGAAGTACATCCAAACCATTTGTAAGATGCACAAGTTAGAGCACCTTGCATGATCAATAATTATCATTAGATCAAAAATAGTTTGGAACAATAAGAGCACATCCAGCCTAGTCGTAACTACATAAGTTGGAGCACTTGTTTGATCTATAATTATCATCATATCATAAAGAGTTCAGAAGGGGAACACATCCAACCAAGTCGTAAGTTGCACAAGCTATAGCCCCTTCACTGATCTATAATTATCACTTAATCAAAAAGAAGCCAGAACAAGAGGATCCATCCATCCCAGCCGTAAGCTGCACAAGTTGGAGCCCGTTACCTGATCTACATTTATCATTGGACCAGAAAGATTTCTGAGCATGGGGAGTACATCCATATTATTTGTAATTTGAGTAAGCTTGAGCCCCTTGCCTTATAGAATCAGACTAGGATCGGTTCATTCGGAAGAAGAAGAAGAAGAAGAAGAAGAAGAAGAAGAAGAAGAAGAAGAAGAAGAAGAAGAAGAAGAAGAAGAAGAAGAAGAAGAAGAAGAAAAGTGAGAAGAGGAAGAATAGGAAGAAGAAGAAGATGAAGACGAAGAGGACAAAGAGGAGGAAGAAGAAGAAGAAGAAGAAGAAGAAGAAGAAAGAGGAGAAGAAGAAGAAGAAGAAGAAGAAGAAGAAGAAGGAGAAGGAGAAGGAGGAGGTTCTATATCATAGTTTCTCGGTGTAAAGCATAGTATCTCTTGAGGTGGAATATGTTCCATGACCTCGGCATGGGCACTCCCCTTTTAATATCTAATTCATAAGCTCCTCCCGCTAGGATTCGTCAAACTTTGAAGGGGCCAACCCAATTTGGTTTCGGCTTTCTTATATTAGCCAAGGCAGCACCTTGTCGTAGTACTAGGTCACCCACTTGAAATAACCATTGCTTCACCACATAGTTATAAGCAGCTTGTACTCACCCTTTGTACTTCTCAACTATCAAAGTGGACACGGCTCTTTATTGACGATTAGGTCCAATGCTTACCTTATTAAAGGGATGTTCTCTCTTCATCATAACTCATGACTCGATGTGACTCTAATCCTATCTTCGTGGAAATAACTGCTTCCATCCCAGAGACCAGGCTGATCGCTCAATGTTTTACCACCGTAAGTGTACGGGGTTCAGTTGTTGTAGTGGTTGAATACATGTTTTAAATAGATAATTACTGTATCCAAAGGGACTATGTCCTGAGTACTTCGATCATAATAGTTTGATTTTATTTAGTTGTTTGAATAACAATTTAAGAATTAATAATATAAAAACAAAGAAAGCATAATATAAATAGGTGGAAGATAATAGGAGAATTATTGATTTTTAGACATGGTTTCGATTGGCAACTCTTTATTGTTTTATGATAAATAACATTTTAATTAAAGTATAATCTTAGAGTAATTTGCGATGATAACCCTTACTCTGGGTCAGGCATTAAAGGTGTGTAGACTCAATTGCTCATGTGTCTGTACACCGCTAGGTAATTTCCACTCCTAGTTAGCCAACACACGTAATTCAGCTGGAAAAGGCTCTTAAAATTATAATATCTCCTATTAGATGGATAAACATCACTGTTCCCCATATATGTTGCCCATCTTATTGCTTAAATATCTCTTTGGATTACGCTAGTACAGATTCAATATTTTGCAATGAAGTGTTGAAGTAGTGATCAATTACCCACATCAAATCATTAATAAGATACGAACAAATTATGTAGTAAACAAATAATACACGATATACATTAATATCATAAAAATCTGAGTCATCAATCTACTCCCATGTCCAAGAAAAAAGTTATTAATCGGACATGGTTAAACAAAATATGCTTTTGAAACACGTGAATAAACTTAATCTAATAACTGTATGAGAGAGGATAACCGTTTCGATTCGCGATGAATCATAGGGAACTTCATCTTGTTGTCTTGAGGATGGAAGGGTGTCAATCCTCCATCAGTGGGCTCCCAATATCTTCAAATATGATACACACACACACACACACACACACACACACACACACACACACACACATATATATATAATGTTTTCTAAGGTCTAAAAGATGTATTTCACATTCAGAGGGTGTAGGGTATTTATAAGGGCCCGAAAAGACCTAAAAACATGGCCGTAAAATTATGTCGCCATCAATGAACCTGAGTTGTAAGTCAGATCTAGCCTCAGTGTTCCACAATTTCTCCCGTTTGTCTGGATTGGACCGTATGTTCCTGGTCGTCCCTGTTTTTTGGTTCTTGCTTTTAGGGTTTTCTAAATCGGAGTCATGATGAAATAGAGTTAGGGACATGAAAGATAAAGGACTTGGGCGTTCCAAATCACTAACTAGCTTGTCAGATTGTGGTTTTAACATGGAAAAGGTTAGAAAACAATAGAGGTTGAAGAACTATATTTGGAAAAGACGAGCTAAGTTTAGCTCGTCAAGTCATTACTTTGAGGGTTTTTTTTACAAGGTCCCTTCCTCTAGTGCCAATTGATGATGCCAAGATATTGGACAACAATCCAGACCCTATAAACAACACACACGTTAGAAAAATAAAAGGAAATGTACTCAAAAATAAAATTCACGTGGAGAAAATAAGAGAAGTTTTTATTAATTATCTGAGGTCCAGGTCGGTTTATTTAAGAGCTCGTCCTTTTTACATATTTAATCATCTCTCTCTATTTCTTTCTTTTTAAGTAGGTAGGATTCCCTCTTAAATGCATTGTCAAATGCTTTATCTCAATAATGTTGTTGGTACTGAACAATGTCCTTTTATATTTACCTCTCGAGGTCTTATTTATACTACTTATGGGGGTGGGTGGGTGGGGTGTAAGATAGATCGACACCATGCCACATGCCGCCTTTTGATTCATGACGACCTCACTTTGGATATCAAGTCGTTATCCGACATTCCTTATCTCTGTCAGTAGGCTTTCACTTACCCGTCGTAGAACTATTGTCAAATTACCAAAAAAATTCTTCACACTAATCATGATGTCAAATCAAACCTGGCTTATCCCTTGGGTTACAGACTTTTAGGTTACTAGAGTTGTTACCTTGCTACTTGTTTATGATCCAATGGCTCGCCTTCTTGGCAGGACGTCTTGGGGGCTTATGGCAGCTTGATGTACTGTCTGTCTTTTCTAGGGTTTTTCTCCAGTTCTTTGGATGTGATGAAATGTTTTTGTGTCATGCCACATCAGCGAGGCCGTGGTCTAAATTGGACGACCACCAACAGCTGCAATCAAACGAGTCATAGAAAAATGCAAAACGAATAAATTTGTTAAATAAAGTAGAACGAAGTTATGAAATTGAGGTGTTGATAATTTGAAGAAACAAAAAGCGAGTCAAAGATCCCAAATAATAATAATAATAATAATAATAATAATAATAATAATAGTTGTTTGGCCTAACAAACTAAATGTTGGAGTTGGTTGATGTGTAATTGAATGTTTAGAAGTTTTAAATGTTAGACCAAGTGTTTAGAAGTTTCAAATGTTAGACTAAGGGCGAAGTTGATATTCCATGTAATTTAATTCAATATGTTGAGTCGAGTCATTTTATCCATATTTCTCTACCATGTCCAAAAAACTTGTATTGCAACCGAAAAAAAGTCCTTTTTAATTCACAAATCATATGCATACAAGCTTGTAATTCAATTCAAGTTGAGCCATACTTTGCTGAAGTATGGCTGAATCTCAGGAAACTTTTCTGGGATTGTTCCTCCTCGGCTATGGAACCTAACCAACCTCCGTTCACTTGAAAGAAAAAAAAAAAAACGTGTACAATTTCAAATGCTGAAGACAAAATATCTACCACAGATGTCAAGGCAATGATAAACTGTGCAGCAACACTCCCCTCCCCATAACTCAAAAAAATGTCCTCCCATAAAAATACTAAACTGCCTAGGAGAAACAAAACACACACAAAAAAAAAACTCATTCTTTATATGAAGAAAAACTAGTGTGAACTGGAAAAGCATCTTTTCCAAAAAATCACGATCTCATTCTCTATCAGACTCACTCGAACTCGAGCTTGAACTTGAACTTGAGCTCGAGCTTTCAGAAGTAATACCTTTTTCTTTAGCAGTTGTCGTTGAGCCTGAGCCTTCGGGCTTTTCGACTCCGTGGTCTCGCTTTTCAGTAGCAATAGCCTCTTTAATCGACCCATCATCAAGAATTGGTTCCTCATGAGTGGGGCCCACCACCATCCCATCCTTGGAACGCTTGGCCGAGTTTTCTTCTGTTACCACCAACTCATCAGCTCGGGATGGCTCGGAAATCACAGGCTTCTCGATTTCCTTATCAGCAATTTTCGACCCCGTACCGTCGTGAGCCACCTCAGCACTCTCCGACGTGCTTGACGTACCAAAGTGTCCGTCCGTGTTAGTTTGAGATGTTTGTTGTAGCCCCGGGATACATTTCGTGTCCTCTTCATATACGTCAATCTCGTCCCTTGCATGTTTGGTTTCGTCCACGTCAGCATCTCCCGTGTTACGGCTAGTTTCCCCTTCGACGGAGTCTATTATGTGTTTTTCGAACTCGCCCGATGATCCGCATTGGGTGACGCTAAAATCCCCGACGCTATCTAAGTCCGACGACGACGATAAGCCTTCGTCCATCTCCTTGATCTCGTCCGTCTCCTCATGTATTGTCTGCATGTCGACGTGGGAACCAGCGCTGGACGGCATGGAGATGAAGTCGGGGCTGAAAGGGGAGTCGAGGCTCGATGACGTGTCACGATCGAGCTCGTATATCTCCGGGATGTTTAGATTCTGTACGGGTCGCATTTTCTCGTGTGACTCGACCGGTGTATTTGGAACCTGCATTATTGTATTATCTGATTAGAAGTAACCAAAAATAATATACTAATTAGGGATAATTACAAATAGTAGCCTTGAGGTTTGACCTAATTACAAAACAAATAAATAAATCAACCAATTTTCAAAATTACGAAAGAAACAAAAAAAAAGAACCCTGAGATTTGATCAAGTGTCGAAACCAAGGGGCTAACTGGTAATATTTTTATAAATGTGAAGGGAGTAAATATAAGACAGGATAAAATTTCAGGGGCACTTTTGTAATATACTTTTTTCTTTGTAAAATCAGACCTCAAGAGTACTTTTCGTAATTAACCCTAGTAATTACATATTCTGCGAGTAGAAAGCAATTCTGAAGTTCATCATCAAAATTCATTGTATAGCTAGTTCAAAATGTATCCTTGCCGACTATATAATATGGCTCGAAGATACAAGATATGTTTGAAACACAGCAAACTCTCAATATGCATTACATCAAGCTCAACATGTCAAATAAGATACAGGTGTTAAATGGGATGTAGTACTTATTGTAAAGTCCACACAACTTTTATGAGTTATAATAAGTTGGTCATGTCTCTTTTTTCAGCCAAAACATTCAATGAAAATTTTCTGGTACAGCAAATGTGTAGAATAACGTTTAGAATATTATATTTTTACAGACTAGTCCAAGGTGGAAAGATCAAATAAACAGCTTTGCACTGATGTAGAAATAAATCCAATTTCTGGGAACTAAATTCTATCCTAACCAAGAACGTCTATCTCAGGAGACAAAACCAGCCTCTTAGACAGCCAAATCAATTATAGTAACGGTAAATTACCAAAAAGGCCCTCGAGGTTTAGTCTAATCACAAAAAAAACTTAACCATCATACAAATTTACAAAATACGCCATATTTTTATTTCTATGTTACAAACTGCAACCACAGTAAGGGAGTTTATTAAGAAAATGCAAACCTCAAGGGATTGTTTGTTGAGTAATACCTATCGTGGTATTTGTTATTTTCAAAGATTAATGGCAATTTTCAGTAATTAGGCCAAACCACTGGAGTATTTTTTGTAATTATCCCTAATAGTAATGCTAAAAATTATGCCATACGAGTGCAATGTATGAGACATCCTAGATAAAGTAACATGGATAAAAAGAAGGGGGGTGGGAAGCACACATATACCTGTCATCTTTTCAAGTTCGCCAACATTGGAGAATTAATTTGAAGCAATCAAACGGGCAATATATATATATATATATATATATATATATATATATATATATATATATATATCATAAAGGAATTGATTTCATTCCCAAATAATCAAAATTTGCAACAAGAAAACTTAGAAATGATCCCGAAAACAGAATTCGTCCTTTCTGATGTAAAACATCATAATTAAATTCCAAAACACAATTAGTAATGAATCCCCAAACCAAATATGGCATTAGAAACTATCCATCATCATTCCCCGTGAAATAATGGCACAACTCAACCTCTTAGGATCAAAAAGTAAAATAAGTTTAACAAAACACAAAAATCCCAGAACTATGTAAACTTTGCATTTTGCAAAAGTATTTTCTAATTATCAAAAACTTGTTTCATATAAAAGCCCAACACACACCTGTCCTTGGGTGTTGTTCTTCAAATATTAAATCCTTCAACAATGAAATATCAAATAAATCCAAACTACAATTAAAATTTCCTATATATTGATTCTAATGAACCCCCTATATTTTACTGTCAATACCTATATTTTAACTCCAACTCACTAACCGTAGCTTTAGAACAAAATAACAACAATCATGAAATTGAAGAAACGATATATTTCTAACAACAAAGAGAAAAAATAAAAAGAAAGACTTAATAGTTTTAATTTACCGGCACTTCTTCGTGACGCTCGATCGGCTCATGCATCGCTATATCATGAAACATAGACGAGCTTCCTCCACCCGAAGGCGTAGACATTAATCTTGCATTCACTTCTTCGTAATCACCCTCCGAACCAGGTGATGCGACCGTTTTACCCTTGTCGATGACCAACCGCTTTTCCTCCTCCGATCTACCATCATTTTTATTGTCCAGAACAATCTCCACTTCGCGCTCATCCGCACTACTGACCCCCTTCTCTATTTCCCGATTCTCCGAGTCTCGTTCGACAAAAGACACCGTCCGTTTGACCACCACGGGCGGCAAGCTCGTATTAGACACCATGTGATTCACGTCGCACGAGCCCGACGATGACGATGACAAATTCTTCCTAAACTCAGGCGGGCTCGTATCGTAAACGGGCTCCTTGACCGTGATATTCACGTCGCCGCTTTCCACGGCTTCGGAACAAGAATCGTTGGGCTCCATATCGCTCTTCTCGGCACGGTCTGACTCAGACGACTCTCCATCTTCTTCGTCGGACGAGGATTGGCTTCCGTGCCCGATCTCGGCGACGTGATTCATCTCCGATATCAGCTGTGGTTCTGCAAGGCCTTCTTCAATAGCTTCGTCGTCTTCTTCTTCTGCCTGAAGCTTCTTCTGGCCCTCGAGATCCTCGACCGACCCGACCGATTCCGTTTCAGGAATAGAACTCGCTTTCGAGTCACTCACTTCACTCGATTGACGATCAAACGCCGAGAAGCTCGATTCTTCAGCCACGGCCCGTTCCGGAACGAAGTAGGGCCTCATCGTTTTCGCATTGTTAGGCGCGAAAACCGACGGGCCTATGCTAAAACTCTCGTGTCTTTTGAAAAACGTTGTAAAATCCTCTCGAAACCCATCTCCGTTAATTAATAAATCTGGCTTATCTTGGCTCAAGTCTTCGTAAGGGATTTCGAAAGGGTTTCGTCTCTGTAACAAAACGGAAGGAGCCGAGCCCGGAATATTCTCGTACGAGTCATGCGGAAGGTCAAATGGGTTTTGTCTCCCCGTCGAGATCGGAGCGACATGTGGCGGAAAATCATAACTTTCCAAATCTATCAAGTTTATTTCCGGAACCATGCTCACGTTTTTCCGTCGTCTCCTCAAGATCAAATTCTCCAAACGTTGGTTCCTCTCGATCTCGGAGCTCCCCAAGTCCATTAGATTCTTTTGGTCCTCGTCTGTCCACGTAATCACGGACTTCAACCCCTCGTCCTTGTCACCTTGCCCGTCATCCTCGTCATCGTCATCGTCTTCGACTTCTAATTCGTCCCGATTCTCGATATCTTCGACCGACTCACTACTACTGCTCGTGCTGGGCCGGGAAGACCGTTCAGACACTACACCCGAGTCGTTACGCGATATTTGAATCATGGGAGTGGACGAATCCTCGTCGAGTAGCGGATGGAGCTCGTCGAGCATTGGCATTATATCGGCCATCGATGCGTCTGGGGACGAGCTCTCCCCACCGTCGGATCCGGAATCCGAAACGACACCCTCCTCTTCTTCTTCTGCCTCATCCTCACCATCATTCTCATTTCCCACGTGTTTCCACGGGGAACGGGGAGAATTTAGGGAATCGACGATCACCGTCTCAGAATCGAACGAGTCGGCTACCGATTTATCGTCGTTCGCCGGCCCCCCTTCGTTTTTATTCGGCTCATCTAATGTGTCTTCCCAGATTTCGTCGTTTTTCGATTCGATTTCGGGCGATATTTCCTCGGGGGCATTAGATCGAACACCTTCTCTACGAATCTCACCGTTTCTAGTTTTGGACGAAATCGGTTCGTTGACCAGGTGCTCGACGTAACGGGTCTCGTTTTGCTCGACGGCAATAGCGTCGCCTGAAAGCCCGGTTTTTAACGACTCAGGTTCGTGGGTTGTTTTCTCTTCTACTTCGATTTCGGGGACGATCGATTGGCCGAAACTTAAGAGGGCTCCGAGCAAAACGGCGGTGCATATTAGGACAGGGGAGGCAGAGACCAAGAGAGAGAAAATAAAGGGGAAATATCTGTGTAAAAAAATCAAGAAACAGAGATTCCCAACGAGAAATGGATGATTGCAGACTGATCTAAAACACCCTCTGATTGTAAAGATCAGACTTTTTTTCATTTTTATACCAATTTCCATTAATTTAATGCCCATTCCTTCTATTCTCCGCCTCGGAAAAAGTAATCCTGAATTTCAAATCTGTCATATGCATACAATTCCATAAAATTAATAATGTGGATCATAAGATCAAGGTAAACCACATAAAAGAATAAAGGAGATGGTAATCATATTAGTCAATAACTCACCTCTAATATTACTGAAATTTTTATGAATCAGATTAAGGTCGATCAGAATCTGAAAAAAAATGCATTGGGAAAGATAAGAATACGCAGGAAATAAATAAATTCAATGAAATTCGAGAATAATTTAAAGATGGGCCAACTATACCTGCTTAAGACAGAGATCAATTACAGAACGGGAAAAGAATATGAAAACATCGGACCAAGTTTAAACTTGGATTCGTTTTGCTTTGCACTCACTTTCTCCTATAGCTACAGATAATTATCAAAATTGTGCAGGAAACAAAGAATTGTAGAGAATGAGGGCCAACCTAAAAAATAATTACAAAAAATGAAAATGTGAAAAAGGGAAAATTTGGGGGATTTTTTTTCTTTCCCTGTATTTTTCCTCCCGTTTCAGTTAGCTACAAACGGTAATTATCAAAATATCAAACATTGAATGATTTTCTTGTGAGGAATTTGAGTTTCTCTTTCTTCTTTAGTGGTGGAGGGCTGCAATTTTATTTTAGTTTTATTTGCAAATTGAGTTTTTTTAGTGACACTTGGAATAATAGTTATTTAAGATGAGTATTCTTGGGCTCAATCCTAAGCACAATTGAACTAAAATGTCAAACTTTATTTGAAATTCTAAACTCGAATTCAAGTTGACAAAAGCCGATGGTTTTGATAACTATAAATGTTATTAAATATCCTCATCAACGTCAGTCGATCGACCCATATCAACATTGCCCCATTTGCTTTGCTTTGCTTTTTTTCCACTCCTCTTTGGTTTGGGAGGCAAATGTGTTTCCTAATTGTGTTTTCTAATTGTGCTTCCTAATTCGCTTAAGAAACTATTGTTATATGAAGATTACAACTCACGTTTCAATTAATAATATTAGTTCATTAAATGTCAGGAAAAGAAATCATAAATAATCATACATAAAAGTAATTCCTTCAATTCGGTATCAAAAGGAAGTTTCTTTGTTGCTATAGATTTTGTTTCGGTTGATATGATTATATATTATTAAGGTCGAACTTATGTATAACGGGGCTTGGGAGATTGTAAAAATAGGCTCTTATATTAATCGAGTAATTATCTTAAAATATTAATCTAAACTAGTGACGTTCATGAGAGTAAATATTACACTAGCGAACAAAATAACTAATTAAGTAAATAATATGTCGATAAGGCAATAAAAGTATATCATCATAGGTCATCTAACAATCTAACAATCGATTAAATAACCTACTATAAAACTCAATGATGAAAACTAATATATCGGTAAGGCAATAACATTTCAACAAACCAAAAATAAACAAAGTATGTCATATTATTGATATTAATTTATGTTTTAAACTAGTAAATAAGCACTTTATATAGTATTGGCTAGAGAAACATATCCGGAACCAAATGGGAATTGCGAAGTGGATTGCTCTATGTGTAAAAGAAAACTAAAGGGTGAGTAAGTTTTGTCCATCTCTACCGGTAAATATTATTTTGTCAAAAATCTTATAATTATCTAAAAATTACTTATGATAAAGTTTTATTCGTTAACTTTCCCCAAATTATACCAAAAAATTACCCACAAAAGAAAACATAAAACATCACCAACAATAATTTTCGTCGATGGATATGATTTTTTTTCTTTTTACATTAATTAAAATAAAGTACCCTTCTCCATTTTAGAGTACACCTCACAAATCTCTCTCTTTCTCTCTCTCTCTTTATATCATCGTCTGCACCAACCGCCGCCGTCACCGAGCCACCTCTGTAGTACCAGCTACCACTACCATCTAACTCTCGATGACTCGAGCTCTTTTAACTCCCCTAAATTCTCTTTTGCGCCCTAAATTATATTTGTAGCTAATGTCCGTCGTCGTCGCAATTCAACCCTACTATGTTGGCCACCATCAGACTATTGCTCATTCTCTAAATCGCCTAATTTCTCTCTTGTGCCCTAAATTTCGCCAAGTATAGAGGTAATCGAATGATTCTGGTTTAGCTAATGTATTTCTCTCTTGCTTAGTTGATTATGTTTCCGGCACAAATGGTGAGCTTTGAATTGAATCCCCCAATCCTTAATGTGTCCTTGTTCACATTTAATATTTACGTGTTTGCCTTTCATAAATTTGTAGTACAATTCTACATCTAAGATTGTTGATTCTCAATAATAATCAAATTGCTCTCTAGTCCTTCTATACAAGTTCTCAGTTGAAGTCAAATCAGTATGCTTGGTATCGTCGTCTTTCTAGTAATTTGAGTATCACTCTTATTTATTATGGTCATAATACTATTGATGTTGAACTTGTTCGTTTTTAACTATTAAAGTGCTTGTAATGCACAGAGAAGGTACACCTGGCTCAATTATTGAAATTTGATAAATAATTATGATAAAAAACGTCATGGCAAATAACATGTACATTCTTTTTCTCTAAGAGAATATTCTTTTGTTTTGGTATCATAAGAGATATTGTAAATTTTTTCAAAAACTTACTGTGACCAGTTTTGTCCAACACAAGCAATTTTGTTAGCTATTTAAAATATATTTTTGGTAATTAAATATCATATCTACCTACTTATGTGATTCCACCAATGTTGATTAAACTTGTTTTAAACGATAATTTTTAATTATAATTTTGAAATCATGTCAAACCCAACATTATATGTGTGTGTGTGTATGGGTGTGTGTATTCTACCTGTTTCTGAATTTTGTTTTTTTAGTTGACTAGTGGATATTTTTGTCTGAGAGAGCAGATTATTGTTGATGAGTTTCTATCACGGTTCATAAATAACTAATTTTAATTGGTTAGTGGCAATTTTGTTAGCATTATCATTCTGAAAACTCTATAATTAAGTCGTTTAAAGTTCCTTCCAACACTCATAATTTTGTAGCAAAATATTGGAAGAGAGAGCTTTTTTATAATGATTTATAAAATGACATTATAGTTTTAAGTGAACATTTTATTTTCTTGTATGCGAATATAAATTTCATATTTGGTATACCGATAATTGATAGTTGCACTAAATGTCATTAATAATTCTATGTAAATGACTTTATGAAAATGAGCTAAGCTGAGAGTGGCTCAATTTAGACTAGGTTTAGAGTTCGGCTCGATTTAAAATCAAATTGAGGATAAATATGAAAAAGGAAAATGGAAAAATGGACACTTTTAATGTGTATAGACTATAGAGAACTTAATCTCTTAACTATCAAGAATAAGTACCCATTACCTAGGATTATTGATCTTTTCGATCAATTAAAAGCTCCTATCATATTCCTAAAAATTGACTTGAGATTAGGATAGTATCAATTGAAGATTAAAGAGTCTGATATTTCTAAGACAGGATTTAGAACACGATATAGACATTACGAATTTATACTTATGCCTTTTGGTTTATCTAATGCACCAGGAGTTTTCATGGACCTAATGAATAGAGTATTCCATCCAAATCTAGATCAGTTCATCATAATCTTCATTGATGGTATTCTAATATACTTAAGAAGTAACAAACAACATGAAGAACACCTTAAGATTATCTTGGAAACCATGCATCAAGAGAAGTTGTATGCCAATTTTAGCAGTGTAAATTCTTGCTGGATCAAGTAACTTCTTAGAGCATATCATCACTGCTGACGGGTTTGAAGTGGACCCAGCTAAAGCTAAGGCAGTAAACTGGAAAACACCAACAAATGCAAATGAAGTGCAAGTTTCATGGTCTAGTAGGCTATATAGATGATTCATTCAAAAAAATTCCAAAATTTTTGGCCCAATGACTCGACTAACCCGAAAAGATACAAAATCCTAACAGATGAAGGAATGTGAGAATAGTTTTTAGGAACTAAGATATAGAGTAATCACAGAACCAATCATAGTTATGTTTGTGGGAGTTTAAGATTTGTCATATATTACGATGCTTCAAAGTTTGAACTAGGTTGTGTCTTAATACAACATAGAAAGGTTATTGTGTATGCCTTAAGACAACTAAAATCGCATGAGCTGAACTACATTATGCACGACTTGGAGTTAGTAACCATGTTCCATGTATTAAATATGTGGAGATGTTATCTTAACGACAACAAATATGAAATCTACACAAATCACAAGCGTTTAAAGTATTTCTTTTTTACAAAAAAAGAGTTGAACATGCGCCAAAGAAGATAGTTAGACTTAGTTAAGATTATGACTGTACAATTCACTATCACCAAGGCAAGGAAAATATGGTAGCTAATGCATTGAGCAGGAAGAATGAAAAATCATCAGTCAAATTACCTACACAGCATGAGCCGCTAATACAAGAATTCACTAAGTTGAATCTTAGTTTTGTAAGATCACCTAGTAACGTAATAGGATATTGGAAGCACTAACAATTCAACCAACCTTGAGAAATTGAATCAAAGAAGCTCAAAAGTATGAAGGATTCTTATGCAAATTAAAGGATCGAGCACTCACAAGTAGCATCGAAGGTTTTCCTATGTTAATAGACGGAACACTCGTATACAAAATGAGGTTATGCATACCCAAAGTTGAAAATATGACAAAAGAAATTCTTGGGAAAAACTCATAACACTCCATATTCAGCTCATTCTGGATGAACAAAAATGTACTAAGACCTCAAAGAAATATATTGGTGACGAAACATGAAATGATCAATAAAGATGTTTAACATGTCAACGAGTGAAAATAGGACATCAACAACCATCTGGATTGCTTCACCCATTGGAAATTCCAGAATGGAAGTGGGAGCACATCACTATGGAATTTGTAAAAGGACTACCAATAGCGAAAAAAGGTCATCAAGCTATTAGGTTATTATCCATAGACTTACAAAGTCGGCACATTTCTTACCTGTAAAAAATCATCAAATCGCATGAAGTGCCAGTATCCATCACACCAATCAAGATCATATATTTACTTCGCGATTTCAGAAAATACTTCAAAGAACCGTGGGGAAAAACTTAAATTTTAGCACAACACACAACTCTTAAATCGATGGTCAATTTGAAAGAACTATCCGAAAATTAAAAGATATGCTTAGGGTTTGTGTATTGGATCTCAGCGGGAGTTGAGAGACATACCTACCACTTGTTGAATTCGCCTACAATAATAATTATCAAGATACCATAGGAATAACCATACGAAGCACTTTACAGGAGAAAATGCACATAGCCAATTCACTGGGATAAAGTAAGATAATTAAGGATCTTAGGGCCAGACATTGTTGAACGAGCGATTGAAGTATTTGCAAAAATGAGAGATAGGACCATAATAGCACAAGATTGCCAAAAGTCCTATGCGGATACACGAAGGAAAGATCTAAAGTATAAAATTGGAGTGAAAGTGCTTCTTAAAGTTGCACCTACAAAAGTAATAGTTAGATTTCGAAATAAAGGAAAGCTGAAACCAAGATTTATAGGTCCTTTTGAGATTTTCGAGAGGATAGGGGATGTGGCATACCGTTTAGCCTTACCACTAGAGTTTGCCGCTATTCGTGATATTTTATATGTTTCCATACTCAGAAAATATATTCCACATCCTAGCCATAAGATTAAATATTAATGAAATTAGTAAAAATCTCACTTACGAAGAAACCCTTACAACCATTTTGGATAGAAAAGTTTGTGCCATAAGGAATAGAGAAATACCTTTACTTTCGGTTCAATGGAGTATATATGAGAAACGTGAAGCAACCAGGGAATGGGAGAATGAAATCCAAGACAAATATCCTCATAACTCGAATCATTTAAGTCAATTTTGAGAACAATATTATAATCAGTAAGGTAGGTTGTAATGACCCAAATATTTTTGATCAAGTTTTTCATGTCTTAATATTTTAAAGTTATATATTATTTTTCATGATATTATTCCCTTGAATACATTTAGTTTATTTATATATTCTATTAATTTAATATCGAATTATAGAAGTGTGTTTGTAGTATTTTATATATTAGGATAAGGCAAAAGAAAATAAGGTGATTATATATATATATATATATATATATATATATATATATATATATATATATATATATATATATATATATATATATATAATCATTAAATAAGGTGCATTAAATTGGGACAGATAAATAAATCATGAAACAAATGAAATTGTTCTATAATTATGGGATGGAGAGAGTTATAATATATATATATATATATATATATATATATATATATATATATATATATATATATATATATATATATATATATGTGTGTGTGTGTGTGTGTGTGTGTGTGTGTGTGTGTGTGTGTGTGTGTGTGTGTGTGTGTGTGTGTGTGTGTGTGTGTTTGTGTTTGTGTGTGTGTGTGTGTGTTTAAATAATGGATTTAGAACAAAAGGGATTATAAGATAATAGGACGATAACTTTGCAGAATTTTGTATTTACAAACATCATCAACACATATCTCATAAAGGTGGAGCAACTTCTTTTCTATAAGCCTCTTGTACATGGCTATATTCATTGTTGTTTCATGATATTGTTTATATGTATAAATGATTGAATGAAATTAAAATTTGAGTAATCCAAAAAGGGACTCTCCTTAGTGAAGTCAAATGAGGGTTCTCCTTTGATAGAGAAGAATCCTACTGGATTATCACTAGCTTTTGGATCATCTCACAAAATGCGTTTGGTCAATGGATGAATGATGTGATCGTATATTTATGTATGTTACAATTGGTTATAAGTGCTTACGATATTTTTCCATTTAGTTTTTATACCAATGCCACATTCATTATAATCATCTCAGGTTAAGGAATATAGTTGTTAGATTGGAAACATTGAGATTGCATTCCCTCTGTTTTGTTAAAAGTCATGTTTTGTAATAAACGTATTATCTTATTTAAGGTTCTACTGAGAGAAGGTTTTATATAAATCATGTACATATGTTATGGGGATAGACGTGACTTGAATATTTTAAGTTTATTTTTTTTTACTAGAAATATATTAGTCTTGTTTAATTTTTAGTGTCACACTTATCTTTTATTATGTATATTTTTTTTGATATATTTGTATTAAACTATGAGTAAGTTTAAGAAGGTGGCGCTCCTAAACCTAGTGGTTTTGGGGTTTCACACTACACGAGTGTTCTATTATATAATTATTGCAGACAATTTGATATGATATATATATATATATATATATATATATATGCACATAAAATGTTGTTAATTGTTGACAGAATATGTTTTTGCTAATTGCCGACATATTCATTTTTCTTAATTACTGACAAGTTATTGTTGCTTGATAGACGAGAAGTTGTACCATAATTAATGGTTTAATTCCTATGTTTTTATGTGCTTAATATTCTCATATATGTTTATTTCTCGCATATTTATTATTATGAGTGGAGGAGCACCAATTGTATATTTTCTCTCTATTTTGCAGTATTTGGTGCTATATTAAGTAAATGATGTTCCACAACATGTTGAGAGACGAGGATCAACGAATAGGCAAAAGTAAACAGACGAGTCAGGAGGTTGCATCGACGGCTCGCGTCGATGCCAAGGATGGTTCGCGTCGGTCGACGCGATGTGCGGCATTTCATCTCTGTTGTGTCGATCGCGCACGCGTCGGTCGACCATCAGTCGACAAGAAGCTGCAGTAGCATCGATTCATGGTCCGTCAGTCGACGCCCTGTCGAGGGAACTCTCTGTTGTGACGATTGGTGGTGCTTCGGTCGACGCACATGCAGGACGATGCGAGCGGGTGAAGCGCGTCGACGTTGAGGGCTGACACGCGTCGATCGACGCCTGTCGACGCCGACGCTGCTGAGTTATTTTAGGAAGAAAACTTGCGTGGAAAGAAAGAGGACTCATATATAAACCCGACCTAATTCCATCCCAAAAAGATATATAACATATCCTAGGGTTCTAAGGAGTTCCATAGAGGTCCCAAGTCATTCCAATTCATTCATACGCAAGAGAACTTGAAGATTAAAGATCCAAGACTCAAGATTCAAGTTCTACACATCATTTCTCCTATTTTCTCAAGGATTATGTTTGTTTATCTGAACCTTTTTCTTTTCTTTTATTAAATTCATGAGTGAGTAAACTTATTATCTAGTTCTATGGATGTTGAAACTCTCGTGAAACTATTTTCTAATTAATTTATGCAATATTATCTTTCGTTCTTCATATGCGATTGTTTGTGTTGTTCTATCTTTAATTTATGATTGCTTAATTCTTGATTTGGCTTGATCACCTAGATTAGGGATTGGTTATCTATTGCTATAAATAAGATTGCTTCCCGTGTAATTGTCCTAATCTATATTTTGTTAGTAGCAACTAATGATTGTGCATCGTTAGGGGTAACACAACATAAGTTAAATAAACCGAGCTTATGTGTTTATTGCTTAGATTAACCTATTTTCATGGGTATTAATGCTGTTGTTGGATTAAATCTAGAGAGCTTATTCTAGGTTATTCAATAATTAGAGTCAATTAAAGAGCTTATTTTAATTGAGTAAACGGTAAGGGCAAATTTGAATAACAGAGCTTATTGTTACTTAGGGTTTTTAGTCGCATATGATGAATGGATTATGATATTGTGGTTGGTTGGTTAGATGAATGGAACGAGGGTGGAAACTGAACTAGAACTAGAGCTTTATTATTATTGAATTCTCTATTATTCTACTTACGCGTTTTATTTGTTTCTTAATCATTTGCTTATTTACTTTGTTAGTTAATTCTCTTAGATTAGTTCACAAAACCTTCAAACCCATATTTTTAGTTTAATAAAATAAGAATTATCACGATCTAAACCACACTCCTCATGGGATCGACCCTTACTTGTCGCTACTACTAGTTGGTAGAGAGAAGCTGAGGAAAAGTAAAATATTTAATTTGACGCTTAACGACGAGCGGTCAAATTTTGGCGCCGTTGCCGGGGAGTGACGCGTTTAAATTGTGATTTTACGTATTTTAGTAGTTTATTTTTATAATTATTACTATTTTTGTTTTTGGAACAAGTTGAACCCTTGTTTAGTGTTTTCTCATGTGAATGAACATTAGATCATCCGGGAAGAAAGATTTGCATTACTATTCGGAAATCAACAAGAGAAGTCGCGAGTTGAAGAAGAGGAAGGAGACTTCGGAATCGGAACAAGTACTACCAAATTATATACCCGAGGAGTCTTCAAGTGAGAGCAAAGAATTAGAAAATGAGACGATGGCTGGACAAGCAGAACGAACATTGAAGGAGTTGGCCAATCCCGATCTTCCACAATAACCATTGTGCATCACGTTTCCAACGGTGAATGATGCTACATTCGAGTTACGATCCGGACTAATCCATCACTTACCTTCATCCCATGGACTCGCTGGCGAGGATCCACACAAACACTTGAAGGAGTTCCATGTCATTTGCACCAGCATGAAGCCCGCCGGAGTCACGGACGAGCAAATAAAGCTAAGGGCATTCCCCTTTTCATCGGAAGACCTAGCCAAGGACTGGCTTTACTACTTACCTTCGGGATCCATCGCTACATGGGAGCTTTGGAGAGAACGTTTTTGCAGAGGTACTTTACCGCATCACGAGTGGCAAATATTCAAAAGGACATTTTTGCGGCTAGACAGACGCAAGGAGAAACATTGCATGAGTACTGGGAACGATTCAAGAGGCTCGCTGCAAGTTGCCCTCAACACCAAATGGGCGAGCAACTATTAATTCATTACTTCTACGAGGGACTATATCTCACTGATCGAAATATGATTGATGCGAATAGTGGAGGCACTCTGATGGATAAGACACCGATGGCAGCAAAGGAACTAATATCGTACATGGCGGCCAGTTCTCAGCAATTCGGCAACCGTGATGCTTCATCGAGATCGGGAAATGAATTGGGTAATGATTCACTACAAGCCCAATTAAATGAATTGAAGGCCATGATGAGTGCGGGAGGAGCCCCAGAGGTTCGACCGTGCGGCTTATGTGAAAAATTGGAGCACGTTACTGATGACTGCCCACATTTTTACTCCGTGGTCAAGGCACACGTGAACGCTTTGGGGGCCGGAAATGGACAAGGGAGAAAGTACGACCCGTACTCTAACACCTACAATCCGGGATGGAGAGACAATCCAAAGTTCGGTTGGAGGAATCAATAAGGGAATACATTTGGGGGTCAAGATCAAGGGACTCCTCAAGATCTTCAATGGGGGCAAAATTTTCTGAACCAATACAACACCCGACCACAAGGAGAAAACTCGTCACCATCACTTGAAGATATAGTGAAATCAATGGCGACAAGTTCCGCCTAATTTCAACAAGAGACCAAGGCATGCATAAAAAAACTGGAGACGCAAGTGAGTAAGATGGCTGCACACATAACCAAACTGGATGCGTGAGGTAGTGGCCGATTACCATCTCAAACCGAGGTAAATCCGAAGAATGTGAGAGCCATGACGACGCGAAGTGGTAAGAGGGTAGAAGGTCCAGTGAGTCCATCAATCGAGCCGGAAAACAAAGACGAAAAGGAGGAAGAAGAAACAAACCCGAAACATGCGGAAGACGGTACTCCTAAATCGTCTAATATTGTTAATAATAGGTCTTTGAAGAACTTAGCGTAACGAGAAATTTGCTTGATCGCATCGACAAGTGGAATAGTGATCTCCACTTTCTTGAAAACGTCTCGTATTTGTCTCTCTGTGTCCTCCTTAGCTCGGTGCTTGATTCTCAACGGAAACGGAAGTGTCTCGGTCCTAGGAGGAGAAACAATGGAGTTTGACGGCCACATTTGTCAATTTAATATTTTTGATGCTATGAAATTTCCTGACTGCGATAACTCCGTTAATGCGCTTGATTGTTTTGACTCTTTAGCGCAGGAATTTCTAAAAATGCATAAACAAGATGAGCTCGAGATGGATATCACACTAAGTTTGGGGGAGGACGCTCTGCTGTTAAGTTACCCAAATACCGAGCCGAACTGAGAGGATGAAGTGCAAGAGATGGTTTCAGCACTACAAGCGCTAGAGCCCTTCACGGAACCAAATAAACGCGCTGTAAACTTTATCAAACTTCCTGAGTCACGTGAGAAGGTTGTACCATCTACAGTCAAGGCACCGGAACTAGAACTCAAATCCCTACCGGAGCACTTGAAATACATGTTTTTGGGGGAGAACAAAACATTGCCCGTAATCATTTCGTCACGATTAGACAACTTCCAAGAGGCATCATTACGACAAGTGCTTAAGGATAATAAACAAGCAATCGGGTGGACCATAGCGGACTTGCGAGGAATAAGTTCCTCCATGTGTATGCACCGAATTTTGCTCGAAGAGGATGCTGCGCCATCTAGGGAGCCCCAAAGACGATTGAATACATCAATGATGGAGGTGGTAAAGAAGGAGATTCTGAAGCTGCTGGATGTTGGGGTGATTTATCCCATTTCTGATAGTCGGTGGGTGAGCCCGACTCAAGTCGTTCCAAAAAAGTCAGGGGTGACGGTGGTCGAAAATCAAGAAGCCGAATTGGTTCCAACAAGGATGCAAACGGGATGGTGAGTTTGTATTGATTATCGTAAGCTGAACGCCATAACTCGCAAGGACCATTTTCCTCTTCCGTTTCTTGACCAAATGATTGAGAGGTTGGCGGGCCATTCATACTACTGCTTTTTGGATGGTTACTCGGGATATTTCCAAATTCCTATAGCACCCGAGAATCAAGAGAAGACTACTTTCACATGCCCATTCGGCATGTTTGCCTATCGCCGCATGCCATTTGGACTTTGCAATGCTCCGGCCACATTCCAGCGATGTATGGTAAGTATCTTTTCGGAATATGTTGGCGATATTATAGAGGTCTTTATGGATGACTTTAGCGTATATGGAGATTCTTTTGAGGTATGTCTTGCTAATCTCTCATTGATTTTGAAACAATGTGTCGAAACTAACCTTGTATTGAATTGGGAAAAATGTTATTTTATGGTAGAACAAGGTATAGTTTTAGGACACATTGTTTCGTTACAGGGTATAGAAGTCGATAAATCTAAGATTGACACCATTGCTGCGTTGCCTTACCCCACCAATGTGCGGGAAGTTCGTTCTTTTCTTGGCCATGCAGGATTTTATAGGAGATTTATTAAGGACTTTTCGAAGATCGCATCGCCACTTTGTAGGCTCTTGCAAAAAGATGTGGAGTTTAAGATCGATGACGACTGCAAGAAGGCCTTTGACACACTGAAGGAGCGGCTGGCCACTTCTCCAATTATTCAACCGCCAAAGTGGGACCTGCCCTTCGAGATCATGTGCGATGCAAGCAACTATGCTGTGGGAGCTGTGCTAGGGCAAAGGGTTAATAAAGCAACCCATGTGATCTATTACGCATCGAGGACCTTGAACCCTGCCCAAGAGAATTATACTACCACGGAGAAGGAACTTCTAGCTGTTGTATTTGCCCTTGAGAAGTTCCGTTCATACATCATTGGATCAAAGGTGGTGGTTTTCAGTGATCATGCGGCCCTACGGCATCTACTTACAAAGAAGGAGACGAAGCCACGACTCATACGGTGGATATTATTACTCCAAGAATTCGATTTGGAAATCAAGGACAAGAAGGGAGCCGAGAATACCGTGGCCGACCAGCTCAGTCGATTAGTGCACGTGGAGGATGAGCTGCAACTTTATGAGAGATTTTCGGACAAACAGCTACTTGCAGTTAAGCACTTGGAACATTGGTATGTTGACTTGGTTAATTTCTTGGCTGCTCGTGTGTTTCCAACAGCAATGGAAAAAGCAAGGAGCGACAAGCTGAAGAATGACGCGAAACAGTATGTATGAGACGATCCATACCTTTGGAAGCATTATGCCGATCAAGTAATCCGACGATGCATCCCTGAATTGGAGTTCCACGCTATTCTATCATTTTGCCATTCTCATGCATGTGGAGGACATTTTGGGTCGAAAAGAACTGCACACAAGGTGCTGGACAGTGGTTTCTATTGGCCAACGTTATTTTGGGATGCATATGAGTTTTGCAAGTCATGTGATAATTGTGAGCGAACGGTTAACATCTCAAAAAGAAACCAAATGCCCCAAGCGCCTATAATGATTTGTGAGATTCTTGATGTATGGGGCATCGACTTTATGGGGCCCTTCCCAAACTCCTTCAAGTATATTTATATCTTGCTTGCGGTGGATTATGTCTCCAAGTGGGTGGAAGCGAAAGCCACCCCAACTAATGACTCGAAGGTTGTTGCACGATTCATTAAATCTCGAATCTTCTCAAAGTTCGGGATCCCTTGAGCTATGATAAGCGATCGTGGCACCCACTTTTGTAACAAGACGGTGGAGGCGTTGCTCCAGAAGTACGGTGTTGTTCATAGGCTCTCTACAGCATATCATCCACAAACGAATGGGCAAGCCGAAGCTTCGAATCGAGAGATCAAGTCCATTTTGGAGAAGACCGTCAATGAAAACCGCAAGGATTGGAGCATCAAGCCGAAGGATGCACTGTGGGCATATCGCACGACATACAAAACAACAATTGGGATGTCCCTGTATCGCCTCATTTTTGGGAAACCATGTCACTTGCTGGTAGAGCTCCAACACAAGTCGTTTTGGGCTATGCAGCAATGCAACTTTGATTTTGATGGAGCAGGCGTGCAAAGAAAGCTACAACTACGAGAGTTGGAGGAAATTCGGAACGAAGCATTTGAAAATTCTTTGATAAACAAAGAAAAAACAAAAACATTCCATGACTTGAAGATTTCAAGGAAACAATTTGTAGAGGGTGAGAAGGTGTTGCTTTTTCATTCTCGCCTTAAGCTATTTCCCGGAAAGTTACGTTCACGGTGGGTTGGACCGTTTGTTGTCACCCACGTATTTCCACATGGTGCAGTGGAGATTTTTAGCCCAAAACGAACAAGACGTTCAAGGTGAATGGACACCAACTCAAACCGTATTATGAAGGGTTTCGCGCTATTGATGAAGAACGGATGGAGTTGGAAGCGTCACCTACGAATTGATTAAGGGACTAAGTCGGACCAATGGATTTAAACAAAGGCGCTTGTTGGGAGGCAACCCAATGTTTACTCATTTTATTTTTCTATTTTTCTATTTTTCTTTTTCTTGCATTAATAGGAGGCGATTACGTGTTTTGGATGATTGGGCCATTTTTCAAAGGAACATGTGTCGTAATTAATAAGACCGAGACCCTCGACATTTACCCGGATGAATTCTCTTCCTACTCTTCCCTAATAATATTTGTGATGTGCTTGTTCTTGTTTTATGTTCGCTTGAGGAAAAGCTATTGTTTAAGTTTGGGGGAGTGGGTTATTGAGATTTTTATTGAGGTTATTGCGCTAAAATTGATAACATTTTGAAAATTTTTGTGATAAATTTTGAGGGATTGAAAAGTGAATGGTTAAAAGTACTTGCTTGAATTGCTTTGATGAATTATGTTTCGGTTAAATTCTTTAGTCATCATTTGATTTAGAGGTCAATGGTACGCATGTTAGTGCTTTTGTGATTCATTTTTGGGGCGTCAATTCTAGATTATTGCGTTGTTGATGTGTATTTGTGGTTGTCGTACTCAATATGAGTTGTGTGGGGCCTTGAAGTTGGAAGTTGTGTGATAATATCTCGTTAGTCGAAAAAGAAGTCAAATAAAGTCCGGTTGGGGTATACCAGCATGGAGTAAGTAGAAAATTGAAAAAAAAAAAGAATTGAGGTGCCGAAACAGCTGCCTATCCATTTATCAAGTGCAATTCGCTTACAAATATTAATGGCGAAAATCCAATGAAGATGCTAGTAGCTCAACAAACTCTATGCACTTACTCAAGTGGCGCAATCCAACCAAAATCTCAAACATGGCGGAGGTGAACTCAACAAATCAAGTACCAAATCAAGATGATCCTCCTATCCAGCGCTGAATCATTATCAAGTCAAGTCAAGAACGGTAGTGCGGAGCTGCGGGCCTCAATTGAAAAAAAAATAATAAATAAATAAATAAATGGGAGAGAACGAGATATTTGATCGTGACCAACAATGGATAGAGTCGAACCATTGAGTAGCGAGGGGGCACCATAGTACATTGACGTAGCGTATATGAAAAGGGGTTGCCTAACTGCTGGGATTACTTAGGTCAATACATGAAACGCTTGCAATTTCTAGAAATATAATGGTGTCTAGAGTCCGGATGGGTTCATTTGGTCAATTTGAGTGACTTACTTACATTATGTTGGTCCTATGCTTTAATTCTAATGTTGCTTGAGGACAAACAAGGTTTAAGTTTGAGGGAATTTGATAAGTGAGAAACTGTACGATAATTAATGGTTTAGTTCCTATAATTTTATGTGCTTAATATTCTCATATATGTTTATTTCTCGCATATTTATTATTACAAGTGGAGGAGCACCAATTGTATATTTCTTCTTTATTTTGCAGTACTTGGTGCTATATTAAATAAATGATGTTCCACAAGGAAGTTGAGAGACGAGGATCAACGCCATTTCCACCTACCCATCACTTTTACCAAAAACACAAATACAATCGCCATTTTTGCTCTGTGAAAAAGCTCGCGTTCCCTCCAATTTACAGAAATTAGCAGCACCTCATCGTTCACCTCCGACATCCACGACAACAAAAATGAGTAAGTCTCCTGAACCTCTCCTTTCCAGCAATTAATTCAAAACTATATATTTGTTGCATCTACTGAATATTGTTTCGTTTTCTGCTTTTCTCTCCTTGTACTTCTTAATTAATGACGAGCTCAGCATCCTCCAACCCTGTTTCGCAAAACCCAGATCTCTCTCCCAATTCTAATCCTACCGAAAACCCTTACATTCTTAAAAGAAGATAAAAACAACCTCCTTCCCCTTCCCCCGACCTATACGACGAACCAGAAGGTGACGTCAGTTGGCCAGAACTTGAGGCCCAGACTAGGGCTTACACCGACGCCCAAGCCATATTAGAGAACATACCAGAAGACCCCTCTCCTGCCCCCTTAACTATTAAGAACATACCAGAGGGCATTCATCTAGCTAAACCCTATAATTCATCCACATCACATTGCGAACACTTTCTAGAAAACCCGGTAACTATGGTACCTTCCTCATCTATTACTGACCTACTTCCCTTACCCCAAGCGACCAGGGTAATTAAACACAAATATTGGATATTACCTAACCCGGAGAAACTTGAAGCCTTCAAAAAAGCACTCAACTTCCCTGAGACCACCAAAATGGTCTTACCCAACATTCTCCAATCAGACCCCCTAAAACCTCCTGTAGATCATATTACATTTTTTGATGAGCTTCTTAGGTCGGGACTTAGATTTCCACCACATCAATTTTACATCAACACAGCCCATATGCTTAAAATCTCCCTTCTGCAATTGTCCCCCAAATCCGTGAAATTTATGGCGGGATATATTATTTTATGTAAATACTCAGCCTGATCCAGGCTTTTTCCACTTCTGTTTTCAAATAAAATATAAAAAAAACTCGTTTTATTTTTCTGCTCGTTCCGGAAAATCTCGCTTTTTGGTAAATCCTCTGTCCAAAGTACCTGAATGGCGTAGAAACTTCTTTTCATTCACAATACTTAGACCTGGCCCTTTAATAGCGAGCTGCGATTCCACACCCCAAAACAATCCAACCTTCCTAGTTCCAAACACTTTCCCATTTTGTACAAAAAATATTCTGACCAGCTCGCAGAATGGAGTAAGTGCCCATTTGACGTGGTGCGACTCACTAGCCGGTCCAAAATTTTCTCCTTTGTGGGCATCGACTCTTGTCCCGTCGATCCAGATCTAGCATTGACCAGATCAGAGTTCGGTAGGTTTTCTGAGTCATAACACTTCTCACCATTATTCATAACAACCACAAATTAATTCCAACCCATTTTTCCAATATTACAGATGCATTCATCAGCACTTGCGTCTCATCGAGCTCCGAGGGGACCATTGTACAAACTGATCCACACCCCGCTGTCACATCAGCGCCTCCACCCCCTATGATCAACGTAGATGAGGTGCTGAATCAGGCGTTTGGGGCTGAGGATGATCCGGAGATGGCGGACGACCTGGAAGAGGCGCAATTAGTCAGGAAGCCATCCAAGGGAAAACGATCAGCCCGAACACCTGCTATCCTTCCTTCCAAGAGCCCAAGCACTCCTTCTTCTCCAAAATGCCGTTGCCTCCAAAAAACTCATGACGTGGCTACCTCCGGCTCTCCAGATCTTGAAAATTGGCTGGCGCAATGTGACAGCGCGGAGGAGATCAAGGCCCTTCTCGGCGAGCGTATATCCAACCAGGTAACTTAACATTTCAAAAACCCCCACATCTTAACATAACTTCTGTAAACACTTATACTATTTTGTAATACAGATGGGTCCTTTCTCTCCACATTGTCCAACCAGATACTGACTCGATCAGTTGAGAGCGACCTTCCAAAAACATGCGATGAGCTAACAGCCCAGTCGGAACAGCAAACCCGACAACTATCCTTAACCCAAGGAGAGCTAGATGGGGCTAATCACTTGTTGAAGGCTCGTGAAGAGGAAATACATATTCTGAAGAGCCAGGTGGACAGTCTGAAGGACGAAATAGCTCGTCTAGCCAATGAAGTCAGAGATCAGCTGGACAAAGCTCGCCAGGCCGACGAGCTTAAAGCCCAAGTTCGAAAGCTCGAGGAGATTGTGCGGGCAAAAGAAGAGCAGAACCAGGTAGCCCACGAATAGGGTATTGCTGAAGGTCGACGGACCTTCTTAATGATTGAAGTAGGCTAGAAGTTCATAGACGCCTACCAGGAGGAACTGTTAAAGGCCTATAAAAAGTCAAACCTGTACTTTGGCAAGATGGCCGTAGGCAACAGGGAATGGGTCTGCAAGGCTGTGGGGATAATCAAGGACCAGCTCACGGCCATGAATGTCGCCTATAACCCCAACGTGCCAGCTATCATTGACATGCTTTCCCCATTCAACTTCTGGAAGGCCGACATGAAGCAACCAAAGGATGCTAAGTGGTAGCTATCCTGTCAAAGCCGAGCTGTGTTATCTGCCAGACTGGTTGCCGAGCTAGATGCACCTCTAGAAGAATTTGTACCTGCATCTGAGCCAAGCACTACCTGATAACCTCTTGTAATATAAAACTCATGAATTTTCGCACAATTTTATGAACATTTATGTTCCTTATGCTTTGTGATATATAAACCTATGATAAGAAACCTTATGTTTTATGTAAGCCAAACTCAAAAACACCAAGACCCCTCGTCCATAACCTGCAGTTTGAACCACTCAAGTGAAACCATAAAACTAACATAGGTCACGTAAGACAAACATGTTCACGACCATGCTTCAAACTTCCATGAATAAATCCAGAATTTCAATATACCAAAAACCATCAAATCATGAGCCAAAACAATCGAAAGGAGCTGAAACGAACTCATACGAAAGAACATATAAGTCAAATACGTTCACTCGCATAAATTAACACAAAAACATAACAATCCGAGAAGTATATGTTAGTCAAACATATCCCTCTCAGTAGCCACCTCAAATATATAAATCAAACATACGTAAAATCACATCACCCGTCATTCGTAAAAACATAAAAAATTCATGAGATGTTCACCAAGCTTCCATTATTTATTAAATATCGTAAAAATCTATCCACCCCAAAGGGTACAACTTAAAACCATCATCAGCCCCGGAGGGTAAAACGTAAAACAGCTCGTCCCGAAGGGTAATAAAACTATCATCCGCCCCGGAGGGTAAAACACAAAATAGCTCGCCTTGAAGGGTAAACTATCATCCGCCCCAGAGGGTAAAACACAAAATACCTCGCTCCGGATGGTATAAAACTATCATCCTCCCTAGAGGGTAAAACACAAAACAGCTCGCCCCGAAGGGTAATAAAACTATCATCTGCCCCGGAGGGAAAAACACAAAACAGCTCGCCCCGAAGGGTAAAACTATCATCCGCCTCGGAGGGTAAAACACAAAACAGCTCGCCCCGAAGGGTAATAATTTCACTATCCACCCCGGAGGGTATTTAGATCAGCCACAACACATATCCACTTCACAGACCTACCACCTAGGCGTAATACCTCTTCAGATGACAAACATTCCAGCTTCTAGGTAGAGCTTTCCCCTCAGCATTCTCAAGTATGTATGCTCCTCCACGCAACACGTTGATCACTTTAAACGGCCCAATCCAATTTGGATTAAGATTCCTAGTCTTACGCAATGCATAAGTCCGCCTCCATACTAAATCTCCAACCTGAAAGTACCAGTGTTTAACACA
The DNA here is from genome assembly GCA_014905375.1 of Phtheirospermum japonicum. Taxonomy (NCBI): domain Eukaryota; kingdom Viridiplantae; phylum Streptophyta; class Magnoliopsida; order Lamiales; family Orobanchaceae; genus Phtheirospermum; species Phtheirospermum japonicum. The sequence goes on from BMAC01001137.1 coordinate 64,212, forward strand.
TTTGTTAAAAGTAACCTAAATCTTTTGTTTATAATGCTCTAACTGGGCCGCAGCCTTCTCTCGTATTTCATCAACCGTTTCAATCACTCCTCTTGCTAGCTCTCATTATCTTCCACATTAAACATCGATAAGCGCTAAGATCTCCCTACTACTTTAGACGGAATGACAGCTTCCATCCCATACACCAAGCTAAACGACGACTCCCCTGTAGAGGTTCGGGGAGTTATTCGGTAAGCCCATAAAACCGACGCGAGCTCTTCTTCCCAAAGCCCACTTGCTTTTTCAAACGGTATCTTAATGCCCTGCACAATAATACGGTTAGTAACCTCAACTTGCTCATTAGTTTGGGGGTGTGCCATAGAAGCAAATTGTTGCGTCATCTCCATCTCTTTACACCAATCCTGGATTTTCTGCCCATTGAACTTGGTTCCATTATCCGACACCAACACTCGTGGAACAACAAGCCTGCAAAAAATATTATTAAAAATAAAGTCCATCATGTCGTGCTCGCTTATGCCCGTAAACGCTTCAGCTTCCACCTATTTTGTAAAATAGTCGACTGCCACCACCAGGTGTTGTTTATTGCCCGATGTTTTTGGAAATGGTCCCACAATATCGATTCCCCACTATGCAAAGGGACACGGCGAACTCATAACCATCATATCTCCATCCGGTATATGTGTGATCGGAGCGTGCATCTAACACTTTTTACAATTTTTAATCAGGTCGCTAGCCATACCTTTCATTCCTGGCCAAAAGAAGCCAGCCCTCAATGTTATGCCGACCAGAGCCCTACTCTTCGCATGATCACCACAATAACCCTCATGTATCTCTTTTAACACCTCTAATCCCTGCTCTCTGGACAAGCATTTTAAAAAAGGTCGAAAGCGTGACCTCATTATTAGACGCCATGTATCCCAATTTTATTGCAAATTCCAAATTTTACCCTCCCGGTCTAGTTAATACAATTCCCAGTCCAACCCTCAATGTCATAGTTGATCCATCAGTATGTAATAGCCATGCCTTCGTCTCGTCACCTGGTTTAGATGGACGCACCATCTCCTGCAAGAAATCTGCCAACACTTGTGCTTTGATGGCCGCCCTAAGTTCGTACACTACATCATATTCACTCAACTCCACCGACCATTTCACTAGCCTTCCAAATATGTTTGGGTTACTCAGGACCTGCTTGAGAGCTAGGTTAGTACATACCTTCACCTTGTGGCTTAAAAAGTATGGTCGTAATTTCCTTGCGGTACAAATTAGCACACAACCTCCCTTCTCGAGCTCGGAATAGTTCAACTCAGCACCTCGCAACATTATGCTAATATAATAGATAGGTTTCTGGATACCCGTATCCTCTCTGATGAGCACCGAACACACTGCGACCTCTCCGACCGATATATACAAGATCAGGTCTTCCCCCGGCATCGGTTTAGTCAACAACGGTATCTTAGTGAAGTATTCTCTAAGCTTATCAAATGCATCCGCCGCTTCCTTGGTCCATTCGGACTTGGACCCTTTACTGAGTGCCTTGAAAAAGGGGACACCCTTCTCTGCCGACATGGAAATAAAACGGTTAAGACTTACAATCCGACCTATGAGCACTTGTATATCGCTCACCGTTCGAGGATGTGGCATCTCCAAAACAGCCCGCACTTTAAAAGGTTGACCTCAATACCTCTTTCCGTCACCATATATCCTAAAAATTTTCCAGATCGCACACCGAACTCACACTTCTTTGGATTAAGCTTCATCCCATACTACCTTAGTATAAGAAAAGTTTTTCTCAAGTCCTCCACATGGGATTCTGCTTTCTTGCTCTTCACTAGCATATCATTGATGTAAACCTCAATAGTGGACCCCAACAGGTCCTTAAACAATCTATCCACTAGTCTCTGATAGGTCTCCCATGCATTCTTTAGACCAAATGGCATAGACACAAAGCAGTGTGTTCCCATTGAAGTAACAAAGCTCACCTTGGGTTGATTGTCCTTTACTAGAGGTATTTGGTGATACCCTTGTGAAGCGTCCATCATACTCAATAGCTCGCACCCTGAGGTCGAATCCACTAACTGATCAATTTAGGGCAGAGGGTAATGATCCTTCGGGCACGCTTTATTTAAATCTCGAAAATCCACGCACATCCTCCACTTCTGCCCTGGTTTAGGTACCATCACAACATTAGATAAATATTCCGGAAATTGGATTTCTCGAATGTGGCCTGCTTTCAGTAATTTCTGCACTTCCTCTCCAATTATCTTGTACAATTCAGGCCCAAAATGCCTTCTCTTTTGCTTAACCGACCTCGCCTCCGGATCTGCATTCAGATGGTGTTGCACGACCTCCGGAGATACTCCTGTCAGTTCTCCATCTCCAAAAGTGAAAATGTCCCAAAATTCCCTTAATAATTTTGTCAGCTCTTCTCTCAGTGTTTCTGCCATCAAGGTTCCAATTTTCGTAGTGTACTCCGGGCGACCTTCTTCTAATGAAATTTCCATCAACTCCTCATGTGTCCGAACATAATTCTCTTGTTCTTTCACCTTTTTCGCACTAAGTGTACTCTTCGGTACCTCTTCATCTCTTTCTTTCTTGTTCTCACTCAAACCCTTTCTAACTGTCATCTAGTAATATGACCTTGCGACCTGCTGTCCAGAGATAACTTCCCATACTTTATCACCAACCGGGTACTTGATACTCATATGATACGTGGATGTAACTGTCTGGAATGCGTTATGGGCAGGTCTTCCTAATACTGCATTATATGCCAACCTTCCGTGAACTATTAGAAATTTCAAATTCTTCTTTGCCTGCAACTCACCTCTTCCTAACACCACTGCAAGTGTTAGTTCTCCCTCCGTAATCACCTGCGCTCCATTAAATGCATATATGGGCATATTCACAGGTTGCACTCTCGTTTCCAACTTCATTTGCTTCAGGCAATCATTGTATGTTATGTTGACTGAGCTCCCATTGTCTAAAAATATCCTCCCGACCTCATACCCTGGTATCTCAGCCTCAATTACTAGCGCGTCATTATGATCCTCTTGCAGCCCACGTCGCTTATCAGGACCAAAAGAGATGATTGGTCATGTTCTCTGTGGTCGTCGACTTATACTAGCGACCTCCCACGTCCCAGGACGAGCTTATTTGACATGCTTCTTTCATGCGCTATTGGTATCACCATCCGTTGGTCCGCCTGAAATCATGCTTATTCTCCCCTTATTCCTTCTTGGGCCATTGTGTCCCTGATTTCCTTGTTGTGGATACCTCTCGGCCTAATCTTGAGGTGGGACCCTCGACAGTGGCAGAGGCAATGGTTGCCTTGGCTATCTCGGTTCTCTATCTTTGTAAATGACTTCTTTCAAATGTCCAGCTTTTATAAGTCTCTCGATCTCTTCCCTAAGATGCCTGCACTTCTCTGTGGAATGGCCATAGTTATTGTGAAACAAACAAAAGAAATCTGACTTGGGATTAGTAGGGAGCTGCGTGCAAGATTCCGGCCATTTTATATCATTAGGTATCAGTCGTTCCATGATAGTAAACACTTTAGCTCGAGGATGGATTAAGGGTGTAAAATCCTCGTTCCTCCAGTTTCGCATATCTACTTCAGGCTTTTCCCTTGCCGTGGGACCCAGGGTTAAGAGCCTACGCACTACCCTTTTGGGCTCTCTTCAGACTTCCCTCCTCGAAATACTGCCTCCGGTTTCCGCGACCTCCCTACCAAATCGCACACGGTGTTCCTTCTCAACTTCTTCCACCTGTATATATTTGTTGCACCTTTCCAAGACTTCATCGTACGTTCGCGCCACTTTCTTAACCAAAGATTTGTGTAAATCCTTGCTCCTCAATCCTTGATGCAATGCCCCTGCCTTCATTTCATCGGTGGCAGTGGGTACCTCTAACGTGGCATTGGTGAACCTGTTGACATACTTCTTCAAGGTTTCATCATGTTGCTGCACCATTGTAAAGAGTGATTGTGCAGTCTTCGCATTCTGTTTCACGCTGGAAAATTATTTTTAAAAAAGCTGTTCGCAGCACCCGAAAGATGGTGATTTTTCCTTCCGTCAATTGATAAAACCACTTTTGGGGAATTCCTCTCAGGGTAGATTGATTAGCACGTAATTATCTTGATTTTAGTTTTTATTTTAATTGCTTTTTCTTATTATTTTTTGTATAAGTTGGATAGATTTAGCTTAATTTCATATATTTAGACTTCCAACTTATTTTACCACTTTTTGATCTAGATTGATGCAAATAAGTGATTATTTGTGATTTTTTCACTTTATAGCTAAGTGACTGGAAGAGTTCAGCATGTTAAAGATGAATGATGATGATCGAGATTCAAAGATCGAGCTTTCCGGTGAAGAAGTAGCAAGAATTGAAGCTGACAGACTTTCTAGAAGGGATATTCTGCTGGAACTGATGTCGATTGAAAGCTAACGGTTACACTTAGCGGTTGCTCCAACCGTTAGCTGCTACCGCTAACCTTAACGGTTACTGAGAACTGATGTTAACGGTTAGAATGCTGAGTTCAGAGCTAACAGTCACTTTCCAGAACGGTTTCATTACAACCGATGTCGTCGGGCAAAAAAAAATATATACCTAACGGTTGCACCAACCGTTAGCGGGCCCAGAAAGCCCAGAAACAGATTTTTCGGCCCAATTCACAGAAAAAATTCTATAAATACCCTCCTTAATCCGAATTTCGAAAGGGAGGTCGGTGTGTGCGTGTGCTAACCCTAAAAACGGAGTAAATCTAGGGTTTTGGAGACGGAAAACAAAAACAAGACGCAACGATCAAGGAGCAACCAAGAATCGACGACGACGAGTTCTCGAGCCTGTTCGACGCCGTTCATCGTTTCTCGACCGATTCGCTGCGTTTCCTCTTCGGATTAACCGAAGAACTTTCAGTTTRCAGTAGCTACAATAAGTTTCTACAATCTTTCATTAGTTTCTTAGATTTTTAAAGCTTTTCGAATAATATTTAGTTTATATTCTTGAAGTTTGTTTCCGTTRGAATCCTTTGAACGCATTTAATTTATTAGTTTTAGTTTATATTCCGTAATTCATGTTTTATATTGGATGTGTGCTATTCTGTTGGTTTGAGTTTAGTTTATGCATGCAGGTTCATAGTTTGTTAGTTCAGAATTGTTAAAGGTTACAGCTAAAGGTTACTCCAACCTTTAACAGTAACCGTTAGCATTTAGTTTAGTTCAGAATTATTAAAGGTTACAGCTAAAGGTTACTCCAACCTTTAACAGTAACCCTTAGCGGCTCACAGTTTATTTCAGATTTGTTAAAGGTTACAGCTAAAGGTTACTCCAACCTTTAACAGCAACCTTTAGCAGCAACAGCAACCCTTAGCAGCAACCTTTAGCAGCAACAGCAACCCTTAGCAGCAACCTTTAGCAGCAACAGCAACCCTTAGCAGCAACAGCAACCCTTAGCAGCAACCTTTAGCAGCAACATCAACCCTTAGCAGCAACCTTTAGCGTTAGTGGTTGCAACAGTTAGCAGTTTTTTTTCACTTGAATGTTTAGTTTAAATTGCTGAATCTGAATTTCTTTTAGTTATTAAATTAGTTTAATTTATTAATTAGTTTAGACTAATTAGTTAATGCTTTTTAATTTCTTAGTTGATAATTCTCAAAAACAAAATTTATACAAGTTCTCGTGTTAAACATTGTGATTAAACAAACATTAAAAATTCCGAACGTCAGTCCTTGAGAGACGACTCGAGTTAAGCTTGCCAACCTACACGCGATCCCGTTATTTTGCGGGCGAGCTACTAAATTTCTGACAATCATTTATAAAGTAGGCACACACAAAAGCTCGAATCAAAAATTGGCGCCGCTGCCGGGGACTGAAATAGGTTTTTTATAATGTTTGTTCGTGTTATTTTATGCTTTTACATTTATTTGTATAAAGGTTCTTTGTTTGCCACTCGATGCGTTGATGTTHTTTGTTGTTGATGCTAGGACGTCGAAGTCTTAGAAACGAACTCGCTATATATATAGACAACATCGAACGAGTTGGGAGACCGAGAAGACTCTTTCATTCCCCCGACGTAATTAATCGAAATACAAATTCGGCCAACATGTCAAACACTACCCCWATTGGAGGCCGAGGACCCGGAGGAAGAGGAGGAGGACGAACGAATGGTGGTCGAGGGCATGGAAACGAAAACTTTACCCCACCTCGCCACCAACCATATGGGATGCCGCCCACCGATGATCTAAACTTTGGAGACCCACAAGACGACAATCGTCAAGAAGATCCACCGATTCTTGAACATAATCAAGCGCTTAACGACGGAATCAACCAAATGATCAATAACGAAGAGAATCAAGAAGGAAACCAGTTCCTCAACGATCCAAACAACGGGGAGCCCCAAGGCCAAGATAATCGTCAAYCAGTAATTCAAGMAAATCAAGTCAACCGTCCACACCACTTTAGGAATCGAGCGGAAGCTCGAGCATACAACGCTCGTGCAAACGAGGAGTTCTTACGCAACCAAGTTGGTAATGGCGGGCCCCAGCCCCAAAATAACCAACAACACAATGAGGATTTAAATCAGGATCGAGCGCCGAACTGTTTCCATGATAGACGAGGGGGACGACAATATAATTGGCAAAACGATGGTATGATGGAAGATGAATACGAGAACGGGTATGAGAATGATGACTTCAACGAAGATGATGAGTACTATGAGGATAGGGAGGACTTGAGAGGTCGTGCCAACTTTGGAGGAAGACGTGCTCCTCGATATCAACACGTCCGAAGGCAAGGTGACCTCGCATGCCCAACCATTGGACCATATAGKTCAGCAATTYTTTTAGGCCAAGCGGCTAGAAACTACAGTTTGAGGGCCGACGATTTGAATAGACTACCTTCTTTCTATGGTTTGCCGAATGAAGACCCACTCGAGTTCGTTCGAGAATTTTACATAGCACTCTCTGGAATTCAAGATCGCGGACTCAGTGAAGGACAGCTTAGAATGAGATACTTCCCTAGTACCCTGAAAGATAAAGCGAAACGATGGTTTAATCAATTGCAACCTAATTCCTTAACAAATTGGGGGATGGTTTACAAGAAATTTGTGGGAAGATTTTACTCGGCCCAAACGACGACAAAGTTGAGGAGGGAAATTTCCAACTTCGAGCAATTGGATGGCGAATTGTTTCACGAGGCATGAGATCGTTTTAAGGAGCTCCTAAATGCATGTCCACACCATGGTAACAATGACGAAATGGTCAACAATTACTTTTATGAAGGATTATTGCCTAATTTCAAGCAGCAAGTGGAAACACGAGCAGGAGATTTCGGGGGCTTAACCGTGGAAGAAGCACGAGATCTTTTTGAATTAATAAGTGAAAAGTCGAGGCAAACAAGTTCAAATCCTCGAAAATTTAGAGTGAATGAGGTTTCAGTTGCGCGAGCGGAGGATGACAAGATCGATAAACTTACAAAGCAAGTGAAGTTGTTGACGAACATGATGATGAAGCAACAATCGCAACCTTCGCAAGAGACATGTGGAATTT
>BMAC01001137.1:76031-103166 GCA_014905375.1 Phtheirospermum japonicum
TATTAAATTAGTTTAATTTATTAATTAGTTTAGAATAATTAGTTAATGCTTTTTAATTTCTTAGTTGATAATTTTCAAAAACAAAATTTATACAAGTTCTCGTGTTAAACATTGTGATTAAACAAACATTAAAAATTCCGAACGTCAGTCCTTGAGAGACGACTCGAGTTAAGCTTGCCAACCTACACGCGATCGCGTTATTTTGCGGGCGAGCTACTAAATTTCTGACAATCATTTATAAAGTAGGCACACACAAAAGCTCGAATCATAAATACAAAGGCCCGGCATGCCACAGCATCCGTATATCCGTGTAACATCATCTCGTTCTCAAAGAGCTGCAGATGCTCTACTGGATCCGTCGCCCCACGATATTGGAAATCCAACATCTTATATCCCTTAGGTAGCACAACTCGCAATATATCATCCGAAAAAAGATGTCTTTTATCTTCGTCAAGCTTTTTTCCCTCCATCCGCCTTTGCAAGGCTAACAATGCCTCCTGCATATCTCTAAATGCCTTATTCTCTAGCCCGACCTCATTCTCTCCATTCTCCTCATGGTCGGCCTCGACTCTTGCGTGACTTATCCCGGGATTCACCATCCGTGCTTGAGGTTTCTGATCCACTCTCACTGGTATACTTACTATACCGCCGACCTCGGTTTTTATAATGCTTTCGCCCTATTTTCAACTTCTTCGCTATCTTGTACTTATACCTATGAGTGCAGGACTCTGAGGACGAGGTAGAGCTGGAGAAATCTCCCTGTTTTCACTTGCCCAGGCTTCCTTTCCTTCCGCGAGATGATCTCCAAGACAGAGACCCTCCGCTTTGTTTTGTCTTTTTTGTTACCAATTTTTCTTCATGTCCTCCGTTCGATTCGTTAGCCTTCTCCTTCGGAGTACCCAGCTCGCCTGCTAGGTACTTGTTCAGATCTTCCTATTTTTCTGGGGGCACAAAATCCATAAGCCCTTCCAAGAACCCCTTATTGATCTGACAGGGCGTATTTTTGGGTAAATCTTTCCACTCCTTCGTCCCTATGTCGATCGGTTTTTGCGCAATAACTTCCGGCGTCTTCGCTTGTGGATCTCTTTCAGGTTCCTTTTTGTTTTGTTGTTTTGGTGAGGGTGGCGGTGTGCCAACCAAGTTCTGAATCACTGGCTCTCCATGGGGAGGTGTAAGTTCATCTTTCGTTTGCTCTCCCTTACTGATCTCTGATGCCTTGCTCTTCTTCTTCGATTTGTTTGATCCGGAACCGAAATCCAAGATCTTAGGTTGCATGTTTCTATCCTTCATACCGCGCTTGTGAAACTTCTCACGTATTTCACTCAAGGATTCGATATCCCTCTTTTCACAGACGGCGCCACTTGATAAAACCAAAAAGATCGGTTACCAAAAATAGAGGGTACTATAACCTCAAAACAAGAGATCAGAAAACTGAAATACTTTACAATTACGTCACAGCGACCTGTGTGATCTCCAAGAACCTCCTGGCGACCTGATCGATCCTGCAAAACAACACCCCCAGCCAAGGCGGTGGACGGCCCCGACGAAGGTCCTCCGATGCTTAAGTTAGAAAGTGCGAGAGATATTTTGAGAGATCAAACCGTGATGAAAACAACTTAAAAATAAAGAGAGTCGTGCACCCCTTTTATATAGGCGAGAGAAGTGTTCCCCAAGCTAGGGTTACCTTCTCCCCCTACAATTCCAAAATACCACAAACGACTTAGAATTAGGATTTCTCCTATATGCTAAATTCCCATAAATAGTGGATCTCTCGCTTAAATTACCAGAATAGGCCTGGGCCTGTAATTCTTTCAATACAGTCTGCCGGGACCCCACAATACCATCCATATTAGCCCATTCAGGCCTAATATTTACAAAATTCATTACCGAGCTACTAGATAACGCCAAGTCAATAAAATCATAAGAGGTCGCAACCCTATACGAGAACTGATCCTCATACTTCATGTCGCTATTCTTAAAACCAGCTCGCTCACTTCTTAAAAGAAATTCATCTTTCGATAAATGAGGTCGCTTACCATAAATACCAACATAAATATTTAGTGTCGTATTAACTACTATTAATCTAAACAAAATGGCGTTAGAGGAATGGACTGAAACTTCGATATTGAATTGCAAATTGTTATAATTTATTGCTTATTGCGTGGACACTGGGAATTTTTTCTCAAAATAATTTATGCATGTTTACCCCTACCTCGTGCATGAGTCAAGTACTATTACATAAACACACACACAAATAAATCTGGGCCCAATAAGCTTGGGGCCCTAAGCTGACGCTTGTACTACATGTGATCAAGTCAGACTTGTGTATTATAGATTAACTAGTCATATATTAGATAGTATTTAACGGTATTTGCTTAAAAGATATTGTATAATATGATAATTAATTTTTTTTAATCTTACTTGTGCACTTGCACATTGAGTTCGAGTACTTATGATGACCCAATGTTGATGGTTAAAAGATTGCTTGGGCTCAATATTTTAGCATTTGGAAAAATAACATGGATACCTGATTTAGAAATATTAAATCTATTTTTTCACCATGGTTAAATAATGATATATATGTAATCATGTATAAGAACATCCTATTTTTACGTGATTTTAATATTCAATAATTTTCTTAAATATATGACAGACTAATCAAAAATAAGACAAATAATTTTCTTAAATTAAACATAATTATGACTAAAATATATTTCCTTAAATATATATTATTATCTTAATTATTTATTTCTCATTTATTACGAAAACATAATTAAGTATTTCTTATTACGAAAAATGTAATTATTTACGAAAACATAATTATTTATTACGAAAATATAATTATTTATTTTTTATTTCTCATTTTATTTATTTTTTATTTATTCTGATTTAAAACCTGAATGAATAAATTTTCTACTATAATATTTGTTTTATTGTAATTGTCCTTAGACATCATTCCTAATTACTCTATTATAATATCTTACTCATCTTACTAATTGAGAATTAATTATTACCGTAACAGTAAATATGTTAATTACATATTTTTATTTTATTCTTGGAATAATTTTATTTATATTTAATTTACTTTTATATATCTATCTTATACCATGATTTTCTATTATTTGATTTGTTGTTGATTTATATTTAAACTTTAAATGAACAAAATTCAATTAATAAAAATACAAAATTAACCAAACAATAATCATTTTATGAAATTATTTGAAAAATAAAAGTGCACAAGAATAAACAGAAAATTAACTAAAAATCAACCAAATAAAATCTGAGAACCTGACAGGATTATAAATTCAACATCAACATAAAATCGTGTAAAATAAAACTTTTAACTAAATTACAGATGAACTGTACATAAACCAAATATGAATATAAATAATCTTACAAGTCAACTATACATAAACCGGACATCAACATAACAAAAAAGATAAATAGCCAGCAACAAAAAAATAAACAGATAGTAAGAAAAAGATGTACAACTAGCACGACCCATATACAATAGATAAACATAAAATATACTAATTAATATAAAATATATGGACATCCCAAGCAGAAGATCTCGTAAAATACACGATATGTTTATTCATCCGTATAAATTACACACAATAATCAAACCAAAAATTACAAAAACAAAATTAAAACGAGTAAACAACAATCTTGGTTTTTAAGACTTTTCTATACCTATAACAATTAATCATGTAGAAAAAACAACACAAAATAACAGAAAAATATTTATTATTTGCACAATAAACAAAAATAATTTAATAAAAGTAATAAAAATCTTAAAAATAATCCGTCGCATTGAGCCCCAAATTATACACAGGCGTCCCGTCGGGCTTGAACAACCCGAAATTCCTCTCGGAAGTCGGGCCAGGCTTCTGATTCTTGTTGCACAGGGCGAAGAAGTAGACGTTCAAGTCCAGACTCGGCCTCATTGGCGTCCCCTTCTTCTCCGCCATCAACTTCATTAGTTTCCCATTTTACTTCCTCGCGTTCTTCGGCGTCGCCCCGGCCTCGTCGGGGTCCCCTTTCGACGGCCAGCCCATCTCCGAGATCTAGAGGCGTACATTTTTGTACCAGAGCTTCTCGACGATAGAGTAGGCCGCGTCGATCTGCACGTGGAACATGTTGTCGTAGCGTAGGCCCGACGCCGAGTCCACCGTTGCCACCGAGGCAGACTCGAACAGCATGAAGTCCAGCGACACCTGCTTAGGGGTTGACTTGTAGGCGAAGTAAGGACACGCGTTGATCAGGAATGGCGAGCCAACCTTGCAGTGGAAATCGAGTATGCAGGTCGGTTTCTGTGCCAGATCCCGGCGGAATGTGCCAGTGGACGACGGGTAGAAGACCTCCAGCACGACCAGGTTGTAGGCGGTGGTCACCGTAACCTGCTTATCGAGGCTGAGGGAGACGAGGGCGGTGTGGATGCTCTCCATGGATAACGAAGAATTCTTTTTTTGGGTTTGATTTGGGAAGAGGAAAGGATGAAATACGGAGAGGCGAGTGCGAACGGTTTCAATTCTGAAATTGATTGGGTATTACGCTAATTGAGGTTATGTCGATTGTTTTCCATTAATAAATTATTCAATTTACCTTAAATAAATGATACAATAATACAGTAACCGTGTTTCTAACCAAGGGGTGCTAATATTGAAATCAATTCTAACCAATATCGTATTAAAGGGCAAAAAAGATTGTAAAAATGATATAATAATTAACTATGAACAAATGTGAAAAATAAAAAATAAAAAGATGGTAATTCCTATCATTTTCTCTTCAGCATTCAGCCTTGGAAACATTCTATATCATTTAATAAAAATTAAAGTTCAGTTCGAACTCAATTGAATTAGTAATAAAAGTTACAAAGTAAACAACACGATTAAGTTAGTTGAGCTCGATTCGGTTATAACAAAACCAAACCAAACTCAAACTTCAATTTTGAAACTCATTAAGATTTCAAATAACCTTGAATTTCTTCTATTCATTTTGACTCAACTCTTTTAGTATTTATCATAAATGGTCAAGACGATCAATTAAGTCTTTATTGTGGTCCTTTCTTGAGTGATTTTTTTTTTCTTGTTTAATGATTGTATACTCTTTGTATAGATAAGCCTCATCTAAAACACATGTTAGAAAGTATTACTTCCTCCTCCGTCCCAAATATATATATATATATATTATATATTAATACAAAATCTTTATTTCTATGTGTCTGCTTTTCACTTTTCGTTAGTTTTGAAAGAATTTTTGGTGCTTCGTGTCATTCGAACATAATATTCACCTAATTTAGTATTTTTTTTCTTTTATTATATTTGATCTAATTTAATACTTTCCTAAAATTATATTTTGCCTAATTCAATATTTTTCTTTTATTACATGTTACCTACTTTAATATTTTTTCTAACATATTTTTCCCAATTCAATATCTAACTTTTATTCTTCAAATATAAAAATATAAATAAGTCATATCTAATTAGAAAAAATCTATATAATTTGAATAAATGTTTATTTACAATAAAAGTTGAAATAATTTTTAATATAATTCTAAATACTTATTTAAGAAAATTTTGAGTTATATAAAGTTATTACAAAATAGAAATAAATATAAAAATATAAAATTATATATTCTTATATAATACTAATATAATAAATTGAAATAACACTAAAAATTGATATGCAAAACTATTGTTACACCAAATAAAAAATAAAATCAAAGTGAAATAAAAAAGATAACATAATACTAATACTAATAATAATAATAAATTATTATGACTAGAAAACTAGATATTAAATATATTCAAAATCTCTTTATCTAATTTCAATATAATGCATTGATACACATATTATATTTCTATACGAACTAATTAGTATCTTACGCAGGAAAAAAAATAATATTACATATACTACAAGTTAGATGCACGTCGTTTTTTCAATAGAATTATCAGTGTCTTATAAATTTTAATTTTTTATATCACATATTCACATGTAACACGAAGGTGTTGTATATTCTTACTTTTTTTTTTTTAATTTTCTACGGGTTTCCCCTTCAAGTTTAGGGTATTTTGATATACTTCACAACTAATTTCGTAACTCAAGGTAAAAAAAATATTTGAAAATTCTCTATTATGAAAACCAGTCTTACTGTGATTAGAACAAATAATGTTCTTGATATATCACAACTATAATTTCGTGACTCACGGTAAAAAACATGCAAAACTCTTAGTTGTGAAAACCAGTCTTACTGCAATTAGAACAAATAATGTTCTGATTTGTGTGTAAGATTTATTTATTGTGAAAATAGAACAAATAATGACACGATTTGTATGTACCATTTTCAATATTATTCTTTTAGTATTTTTAATGAATATTACTCTTTTCCAAATCCCGCATAATATGCCTTTGTCTGCTTCACATGTTTCATTTGGCAAATAAAAAGTTCTGGTATTTCGGTTGCTTAGGTTTCATCCGAGCCTAATATCTACTTAATTTAATATTTTCCTTTTATTATAACTCGCCTAATTTAATCTTTTCATTTTATTATATTTTGCCAAATTTAATAATTTTCTTTTATTATATTTTGTCTAATTCAATATTTTTATTTTATTCTCCTAATATAAAAACACAAATAAGCCATATAAAATTAGTAGAAATGATCTAAATTAGTTATTTTAATTAAAAGATAAATTTCATAAGATATAATTTTAATAAAGAAAATTATTATGAAATTACTAAATAAGTGTTGTTTATAATAAAAGTTAATATAATTTTAATTTTGTAATTTTAAATTTTTTATATAGGTAAATTATGATTTATTTTAAATAATCTAAGTGTGTACTAAATATTAGTAATGAATTCAATCTAACATAAAAATATAAAATTATATAATAATAATAATAATAATAATAATAATAATAATAATAATAATAATAATAATAATTAAATATTGATTAGACATCGATACAATGCGACGAGTTGAGAGTATAACATCCGTTTAGGTTTCCAAAGTATGTAAATAATATTATTAACGAACTTAATCTAAACATTAATATACAAAATAACGTAATAATAACTAATTAATAAAGAGTAGGCACGGATTTAGAATGTGACTTCTTTTGAATTTTTATAATTATGTAAATAAAATATTAACGAATTTAATCTAAACATGAAAATAAAGTTTTAATAATTATAATAATTAATAAATAAATTAGACATGTACAAGGCAAGAGTTGAGAATACATCATTTGAACTTTTCAGTTTACATAAGAATTTATAATTATCACAAGTATTTTTTATATTTATATTTTGATAAATTCCGTGTAATACACGGGTATTAAACTAGTATATATATATATATATATATATATATATATATATATATATATATCATGTTATTGTTTCGAGTGTCACAGAAAAATAGATTTGTACTTACGATATGTACGTGGTTAAATCTTCATTTCCATGTATGCCCATAATTAAAATCACACTACTCCATTTATCTAGACTAATCTTTATGAAAATCAAGTAAATAATTAATAAATAATTAATTAACTATATGAAAGGGTAGTACTTTAACTATATTTATTAATCAACGTTTGTTTTAAACTGAGTAAAATAATTTTAAGCCTATCTTTTTTTGGATGGGGTAATATTTATTTTTATTAATTATTCCACGTATTGATCTTACTGATATCGCATGAAATCGACCTGTAACATTTGTAAGTTCAATAAATGAATAAATAAATGACTAGTTGCATATGATCACCACTTTTTGTTGGGGAAATTGGATTTGGTAAAGTTATATGTTGTAGCTTTGACCAAATATTCCAAATGTAGATGGGTCGTTAATTTTGTAAACGAACGTCAAATTGTTAATCTACGTTTCGAGTAGGTTATTGTGGTATATTTACTTTCACAAATCCGTTTTTGGGTGAGTGAAAAGTCAATGACCAAGGTTGGACATTTGGAAAGTATGGTATATTTACTTTCACAAATCCGTTTTTGGGTGAGTGAAAAGTCAATGACCAAGGTTTGACATTTGGAAGGTAATGAGGGTGAGAAATTTCCTAAGTAGATAGGAAATGTCCTATATATGAATGTTATTCATTATTTTGTGGAAATCAAATTATTAGAGATGGTGGACCGCAAACTATTTAATTGCTTGGGCTTTAATTAGTTTGGGCCTCTTATGGAAGTTTCTAAGTTTTTATTATTGAGCAAGATAAGGATATTGGCTTGTATTAGGAATCCTAATTCCTATAGATTTCCTACCTTGTTTAAGGGTCCCTCAAATTTATAAATACCAACTCCCACATAGTGTAAAAATACTTTTGCATACATCAAAACATGTTTCTAAGAGAGCTCTCGCATACATAACATAATCCTACCTGTCCTCACGTATCATATAGCTTGCAGTTAGGATTTTGCTCAGTTGTCTGCCAAATTGTCGTTCGCCAGGTTGACTGGATCGTCTGCTCCATCCAGCTCCGTTCGTCGTTGTATCTTGGGAGGCTCATTGCTATCAAACCGTGAGCACGTAGTACGGGGCAATAAGAATCTTAAGGAAAGAGTTCGCTCCCCTCGACGGTTAATTTTTTCCTTTCGTCTCGTTATTTAATATGTTATATATTTATTATGTTTATATATAATATATTTGCTCGATTGCGTTAGATCTGTTTAGTTCGATTATTCCCCAATATTATCGCAATATATTATTGTTTACCCAATAGCTTAAGATTCTTATTAGATTTGTAAAACTAACAAGTATTTTATTTATGTTTGTTCTGAGCTATTTTATGATGCAAGAGACGGACGCAAGAGTCGGAGGAAGACGAAGTCTAAACCCAAATCATCCAAAACCTCAATTCACTGAGTTTGACTGGACGAAAAAACCTGCTGCTACTCCCTTGTTGAGATATCAAAATATCATCAAATAAATTTCAGATTTTGAGATCTGATTCACTTTAAACCTTTGCGGATGTAATTAAATCATGGAACTTTTGGTTTTGATTAGTTAAAACCTGGAATTATACACTGTTGGTATAACCTTCACAACCACGACGACGTCGGGATGGGTGAGAGGATACGTGGTAGCTGACGCTATTCGTTGTTGGCCAAAGCGGTGGACCGTTGACTTGGTCCACACGTAGCCGTGGTTATACGCCGAGGGCCAATTTCGGCTACGAGCCGGTGCATGGGTGCCGCTCATGTTGATGTACGCGGCGGCGTGTGGCGGCGTGAGCCCACAGCTGAATCTGGGAGGCACCGGCATAGTGATTGTCGTCGGGCTATGGACGAGAGGTGGATGGAGTCATGTGCTGCCTTGGATCCACGCGCGACAAACGAGGACGTCCGATGCAGAAAACGGCCAGTTTGCATGGCGGCAGAAGAAGCAGTAGACGGCAATGTTGCTGCCGTTCTTTATCAACGGCGGTGAATGGAGATTCGCGGCTGAGCGTCTCCTCGGCTGAGTTGAACGGAATGACGGCGGTCTTGAAAAGCGATGAAGATGGTCCGTCGTGGGAGGTTGGCAGCCTCAGCTCCTGGCGTTCTGCTGTTGGTTGTTGTCACATGGTGACCGACGGTGATGGTGAGCTTTTGCTGTTGGCGGCTGATTCCTCTGGAGAAGAAGACAAAGCCTAAGGGTTTGTACTGGGCCAAATTTAATTTGTTAACAGGCTTGGTTTGGGCCACATAATGCTGGGCCCAAAACATTCTGAAGAATGCTTGTTCTTAATTTAATTAAAAGGACTTTTAATGGTATATGGGCCCAATCTTGAACTTGTGTTATGGTTGAGCCCTCTTGGGTTTTAATCAACAAGCTGAAGTGAATGAGAGGGCCGCCCTTATTTTCTTACGAACAGCAATGTTGTTAGATAATATGAATAATAAGGGGCCCAGTCGGGCCTATAGTGCTTGGCTCAACGAGATTAGTTGATTGGGCTACATAATTAAGCCTTGAGCTTAAATAAATGTTTAGCAATGACTAGTTTAGTCCTGGGCCGAAATTGGTAATGAAGTTTAATAGAAATTAAACTTGGGCCTGAATGATAGTAAGGCCAATTAGGTTGCAATTGTAGCAGCCGTTGGTTCTTCTTGTATAGAAGAAACCGGAAGAAATTCAAGAGCTTGATGGGTCATGGATATTGAGCAAAATATTATTTATTTGGGCTCAATAAATTAAGTCTAGATTCGGACTAGATTTATAATAAATTGTGAGACCAAATTGTTGAATTGGGTTTCAAATTTATTAATGTGTGAATTTTAAYCMTGATGTAMTTCGGRTTAGAAATTCTATAAACTTATAAACGTGAACTCATTGTTTGGGTTAAATTTATAAAGTTTAATGTGAATTAAATTTGGATTTAATTTATGAATTGGATCTGGAAATTTAATTGTGGAAGCTTCTCATATCGTTTCAAGTTTTTAATGGTGGAAAATGTGACCTTGTTGGTCAAATAAAGTAGATATTGAGATTGATAATCTCATAAGAGTATTGAATTTGTAAAATTCATATAAAACTCGAAAAGCCAAAAGAAGATTATGAGAATTCATAATTATAGTTTTGTGCGCTTATTTGGAAATTGGGTATTCTAGTAGTGAGGCTATGATATAAAGCCCATTACAAAGTCCAACAAAATTGATAAAATTATTTACAATTAGATGTCAATTTTGATTGAAAACACAAGTGTGAGATTTGTGTTGAGGCTAAAACGCCAAAAGTGTCTTTTCATTTGGTGGAAAGAGTTATGTACCTCTAGAGTTATTTCACATCGAGATATGTGATATGAAATTTGTGTAAACTAGAGGGGGTAAAAAGTAAATTATTACTTTCATTGATGGCTGCACAATAATTTGTGACATTTATTTGCTAAGGGGCAAAGACAAAGTCTTTAATGTTTTAAAGTCTTCAAATATGAAGTTGAGATTCAACTTAAAACTTGAATTAAGACAATTCGAAGTGTTTGAGGTGGAGAGTAAGTTGTACTGTGTGAGGGATTTTGCGCTGAATATGACATAATTCATCAAACAACTGCTCCTATATACCTAAGTTGAAAGGTGTTGCTAAACGCAAGAATCGAACCCTTGACGAATTGATAAACACTATGTTAATCAAATTCAGGGTTACCACGAATATATGGGAGAAGGCGATCCTTTCCGCTAACCATTTTTGAATAGGTTACCCACACGAAAAAGGAAAAATCTCCATATGAATTATGGAGAGGTAAAGCTTTTGCTTACAGTTACCTCAAAATGTGGGGGTTCTTGGCCAAGAAAAGGGTCCTAGAGCCAAAGAAAGTGAAGATATTATTAACGTATATTAGCATAATTAGCTTGATTGTTGTAATTGCCTAATTTATATGATTTACCTAGATTAGTTTGTCTATATAAGTGTAATATTGAAAGGGTAAATAGACAACGAAGATTATTATCTTACATGGTATCAGTTAGGGTTTAGAAATTTCCGTTGTGCCCTCTTCGTCTTCGTCCTCTTCTTTTTGATTTTTATTCCAGCTCCCCTTCTTCTCATGGCTGCCGGCAAATCAGATTTTCACCCGGCTCTCGCCGTGTCTAACATCCGCAACCACATCCCTATCACGCTTGAGATGGAAAACGTCCAATATGCGACGTGGGCTGAGTTATTCAAAATTCACGCTCGCTCTCATCACGTCATCAACCATATTATTCCGTGAATGACAAATCCGCCGATAGATCCATCTATGCCTGCCGAGAAGGAGTTATGGGAGACTTTAGACGCTACGGTCCTCCAGTGGATCTATTCAGCGATATCCTCTGATCTACTCCACACCATCATCGTGGCCGACTCCACGGCTAAGCAAGCACGGGATCGACTTCGGGATATCTTCCAGGATAACAAGCACTCGCGGGTGGTCACTCTTGAGCAGGAATTCTCCAGTACCACGATGGAGAGCTTCCCGTCCGCATCTACCTATTGTCAACGTCTAAAACTCCTCGCCGATCAACTTACCAACGTCGGAGCCAAGGTATCCAATGACCGCCTGGTTTTGCAGATGGTGGCCGGACTGACAGACGCTTACAGCGGCGTCGGCACTCTCCTTCGCCAAAGCGACCCGCTGCCGGAGTTCTACAAGGCCCGATCGATGCTCATCTTGGAGGAAGCGAGCCTGGCTAAAAGCGTGTCGTCTACTACTGCGATGTTCACCACTGCGCAAATGCCTCCGACGGCAGCGTCCCCGGTGTCCCCACGTCCTAGTGCTTTGTCGCCAGTCGCCTACAACAACTCTTCCCAGCGGACTCCCACTTCAAGACGACGCAATAATAAGAAAAAGGGAAGAGGTGGCAGCAGCAGTGGCAATACCCACCCGGCCTCCGTTGTGCTCCGTCCTCAGTGGCAGCAGCCGTGGGTGCAATCGTGGCAGTCGCCACCGTGCCCGTATCCGACCACATCAATGTGTTCTCGTCCACCTGATCTGTCTCCGACCCGTTCCTCCGCCATGCAGCCGGGCATACTTGGGGTTCATCCTCAAGCATACGTCGCGTCCGAACCTCCCTCACAAACTAACATCGAACATGCCATGTACACGCTTGGCATCTCTCCTCCGGATCAGAATTGGTACATGGACATGGGCGCTACGTCCCACATGACGTCATCAAGAGGTACACTCTCGTCTTATGTCAATTCGAGCGTTAAAAATGGAATTATTGTTGGTAATGGGACTTCTATTCCAATTTCTAGTTATGGTCAATCTAGTTTTCTGAACGCCTCTAATCTTGATTTGAATAATGTGTTGCATGCCCCAGATATTGTTAAGAATTTGGTTTCTGTGAGGAAGTTTACAACTGACAATTCTGTGTCTGTTGAGTTTGATCCATTTGATTTTTCTGTCAAGGATTTTCTGACGGGGAAGCCACGAATGAGATGTGAGAGTAGAGGCCCACTGTATCCTGTTATGTCTGCCTTGTCTGTTGTGTCGACCTCTGAGTCAGCTTGTGTCACTACCACCCCTTCCATTTGGCATGATCGTTTGGGTCACCCGGGCGGTCCTATCTTAGAGTCTCTTAGAAGAAATAATCATATTTTGTGTAATAAACAATTACCTTCGGTCATTTGTTCTTCTTGTTCTTTGGGTAAACATACTAGATTGCCGTTTATGGCTTCAACGTCTCGTACAAGTTTCCTTTTTGATATTGTTTATTGTGATGTGTGGACATCCCCTGTTTTGAGTTCTTTGGGGCATCGATATTATGTTTTGTTTTTGGATGATTATTCAAATTATTTATGGACCTTTCCTCTAGCTCATAAATCTCTCGTGTTTGCAACATTCTTGCAGTTTCGTTCACTTGTCAAAACACAATTTGAGAAGAATATTAAGGCATTTCAATGTGATAATGGGATGGAATTTGACAATAAGTCATTTAGGGAGTTTGCTACACGCCATGGGATGATTTTTCATTTTTCTTGTCCTTACACCTCTTCCCAAAATGGTAAAGTTGAGCGCCAAATTCGTAATATTAATGATAGGATTCGTACCTTGCTTACTCATGGTTTCATCCCGTCTTCATTTTGGCATCTTGCTCTACAAATGTCCACTTACCTTCTGAATATCCTTCCAAAGAAAGGTTTATCTTTTAATAACCCAGTCTCCCTTCTCTACAATAAATGCCCAACTTATGATCATGTTCGTGTGTTTGGTTGTTTATGTTACCCATTGTTCCCGTCCACGTCTATTCACAAACTTCATCCCCGCTCTACTTCGTGCGTCTTCATGGGGTTTCCATCAAGTCACCGTGGGTATATTTGTTATGATCTCTCTACTAAGAAACTCATATCTCTCGTCATGTAATTTTTGATGAGTCTCGGTTTCCATTCAGTTAAGTCTAGTCCTCCTCACCTTCATCGTATGAGTTCCTCGATGATGGTCCATCTCCTTATGTCAAGTTTTACCAGGCTGCCCCACCTTCCCAGCCTCCGGTAACTGGCATCCCTCCGGTCGTCCCTCAGGACGTACCTCCAGCTGCTCCACCAGTTGTCACTCCAATGGTCTCTCAACGTCCTATCACACGTAGTCAGAGTGGAATTGTTAAACCTAAGAGGGTGTTCAACCTGTCATCCACTATTGCCCGTTCTCCCCTTCCTAAGCGTCCCATTGATGCCCTTAAGGATCCCAATTGGAAATTGGATATGGATGATGAATTTGCTCTTATTGACAATAAGACGTGGGTATTGGTACCCCGTCCTTCTGATACTAACGTAATTCGTTGTATGTGGATTTTTACTCATAAGGAACGTGTTGATGGTTCTTTTGAGAGATACAAGGCTCGTCTTGTGGGAGATGGTAGGACTCAACAAGTGGGTATTGATTGTGGTGATACGTTTAGTCCAGTGGTCAAACCAGTGACTATTCGAGTGGTACTGAGTCTGGCTATATCCAAGCAATGGTCTGTCCATCAGTTGGATGTTAAGAATGCTTTTCTCCATGGTGAGTTGACTGAAAAGGTATATATGCATCAACCGCTTGGGTTTCGAGACTCTCAATATCCAGATCATGTGTGTTTGTTGAAAAAAGTCTTTGTATGGATTGAGACAAGCTCCGCGTGCATGGAACAAACGGTTCACAGATTTTTTTGACACTATTGGATTTCGTCGCAGTGTCTCGGACCACTCCCTGTTTGTGTTTCACAATGGTGATCATGTGGCGTACTTGCTTTTGTATGTGGATGATATAATCTTGACAGCCTCTTCGACTTCACTTCGTTCTGAGATTGTATCTCGGTTGAGCACTYAGTTTGCAATGAAGGACTTYGGTCCTTTACATTATTTTTTAGGGATTGCAGTAACACCTAACASTGGGGGATTGTTTTTGTCGCAGAAGAAGTACGCTAAGGAGATCATCCATAGGGCTGGTTTGGYMAACTGTAAGCCGGCAGCTACTCCRGTTGACACGAAAATGAAGTTGGCGGCTGCTGATAGTCCTCCTCTTTCCAATCAGACTCTTTACCGTAGTCTAGCTGGAGCTCTACAGTACCTCACTTTTACACGTCCTGATATTGCGTATGCAGTCCAGCAAGTGTGTTTGTTTATGCATGATCCGAGAGAGGTGCATATGGGCGCCTTGAAGCGCATTCTCCGCTATCTTCAGGGCACTGTGGATCTTGGACTTCATCTCTCGTCCTCATCCATTGCTTCTCTCATCTCCTACACAGATGCAGATTGGGCTGGTTGTCCGGATACTCATAGATCTACGTCGGGCTACTGTATTTTTCTTGGGGACAACTTGATTTCGTGGTCGGCAATGCGACAGCCCACTGTTTCTCGTTCTAGTGCTGAGGCTGAGTATAGGGGTGTTGCTAATGTTGTTTCTGAATCGTGTTGGATTAGGAATTTACTACTAGAACTGTGACATCCTATCAACACCGCTACGTTAGTCTACTGTGATAATATCAGTGCAGTGTATCTTGCGGGAAATCCAGTTCAACACCAGTGCACAAAGCACATCGAAATAGATATCCATTTTGTTCGAGAAAAGGTCACTAAGAGTCAAGTTCGTGTGCTGCATGTTCCATCTCGGTCTCAGATTGCTGATGTATTCACCAAGAGCCTGCCCTTGGTGTTGTTCGATGATTTTCGTTCCAATCTCAATGTTCGTCCTCCTCCCGTTTCGATTGAGGGGGAGTATTAGCGTATATTAGCATAATTAGCTTGATTGTTGTAATTGCCTAATTTATGATTTACCTAGATTAGTTTGTCTATATAAGTGTAATATTGAAAGGGTAAATAGACAACGAAGATTATTATCTTACAGATATGACTTAAAACAGTCGACTGTATCTTCATTGGATATGCGCATAATAGCAATGTGTATTGGTTCCTAGTACACAAGTATGATATACTTGATGTGACTGAAGGAATAACTATTGAGTAAGGAATGCAATAATCTTTGAACACTTTTGTCCTTGCAAAGGAAATAGTGATGGTTTTAAAAGAGATTTTGTGATGCTATAGATGAAGAAACACTTCTTACAGCTCAAGTTGCATCACAAGATGGCGATGATGATAAATCTAGGGCTAGGACTGCTTAAATGATTTATTTGTTAGATAATGAATATCAAGAAGCCTCGTCTAGTCCTAATGCTTCTATGTGGAAGGAAGCCATCAATGTTGACTCAATTTTGCAGAATCATACATGGGAGTTGATTGATCTTTCCCATGGTAATAAAACCCCTTGGATGCAAGTGGGTCCTAAGAATAAAGTGTCAAGATGATGGCTTGATTGATAAGTATAAAGTTAGGCTGATAGCTAAAGGCTTTAAACTAAGAGAAGGATACAACTGCTTTGTTACTTACTCACTTGTAACTAGAATCACATCTATTAAGGTAATTTTGGCGATTGTTGCGCTGCACAATTTCGAAATTAATCCAATTGGAATGAAAATATCATTCTTGAATGGTGAGTTAGTTGAAGACTTATATGGAACAACCTTATGGGTTTGTAGTTCCCGGTTAAGAGAATGAGGTGTGTAGACTTGTTAAATCACTGTATTGATTGAAACAAGTACCAAAGCAATGGCATATCAAGTTTGATACTGTGATGATGACCAATGGCTTTCGCATTAATGAATGCGACTAATGTGTTTATGTGAAGAACACACCAAACTCTTTATCATTGTTTGTCTTGTGTTGATGGCATGTTGATATTGAGTAACTCAAGTGATGTGATCACAAGTACTAACAACATGTTTAAAGACAACTTTGATATGAAGGATATGGGGTTAGCCGAGGTGATTCTTGGGATCAAGATCATAAGAAATCAAACAACATAGTACTTTCTCAGTTCCACTATGTGGAAAGCATACTGGAAAGGTGTAATGGGTTTGATGATAAAATGGCTAAAATTTCATTTGAAGACAACCTTCGTTTAGTGAAAAAAAAAGGTGATCCAGTGGTTCAACTGGAATACGCTAGGATCGTTGGGAGTCTTATGTACATTGCAAGTTGTACCAGACCGGATCTGGCTTATTCAGTAAACAAACTAAGTGTGTTCGCGATTAATCAGAACAGTGATCACTGGATAGGGTTAACTAGAGTATTTCTATACTTGTAATATACTCTGAGTAATGGGCTGCATTACATGAGATATCCAGAAGTACTAGAATAGTAACGTGTTATGATCTGGATATAGGACTCTAAAGATTCACACTCCACGAGTGGGTATGTTTTTACCATCGATGGAGGTGATGTATTTTGGAGGTCCACTAAGCGAACATGCAAAGCCCAGTCCACCATAGAATTAGGGTTCATAGCTATAAATATAGCTAGTGAAGAGGCCGAGTGGTTTCGAGATTTTCTCAAGAATATTCCATGTTGAAGGAAGCCCGTATCAATGATTATGATACACTGCGATAATCAAGTTTCTATCGCGAGGGCTTATAATGAAATGAATAACGGTAATTCGCGAATTATTCGTCGAAGATACAACACCGTTAGAGAATTGATCTCATGAGTAATTTCCATTGATTATGTGAAATCAAAGGAAATTATAACGGATCCGTTTACAAAGAGTATAATTCGAGATCAATTCTATGCTAGAGGGAATGGGCTAAAGTCCACACAAAAGAATAGTCCTTCGTGGAAACTCAACCATGATGATTAGAGATCCCAAGAACTTGGTTCAATGGGAAAAACAAAACGTTGGATTTTTCTATTTCTGAACACTTGGTACCTAGCCATGAGCTAAACCTATTTCCCTAGAGAGCATATCCAAGTGATATCCTGATGACCGTGGCATAGGGTAAGTCTTAAACTTTTAATGACGATCTATACCTGTAAAGGTGAAGTATAGCAGGATACTTCTGATAGACAAGGTCACCTATTTAAGTGTAGAGGAGTGCCACCTCGCCCAAAGCACTTATGAATCCAAGAGTGTCCAAGGCCAAAATGGACACAACTTAGAACTTGAAAAATTGGCGTAAACGTTATTATGTGAATATCATTGTCTCGGTATGCTCGAACTCGGAATAGTTCAATGACTCAACCAACAAGGTCGTGGGTTTATCCGATGGTATTTCACTACGGAAAGGTTCAAAGCCAAAAGCTACCTGTCCAGATGTGATAACGTTTCATGTGAAAACTGAGCAATTGAGTCCCATGCATCATGCATTGATTTTGCACTCATGTGGGGGATTGTTGGGGAAATTGGATTTGGTAAAGTTATATGTTGTAACTTTGACCAAATACTCCAAATGTAGACGGGTCGTTAATTTTGTAAACGAATGTCAAATTGTTAATCTACGTTTCGAGTAGGTTATCGTGGTATATTTACTTTCACAAATTCATTTATGGGTGAGTGAAAAGTCAATGATAAAGGTTGGACATTTGGAAGGTAATGAGGGTGGGGAATTTCCTAAGTAGATAGGAAATGTCCTATGTATGAATGTTATTCATTATTTTGTGGAAATCATATTATTAGAGATGGTGGACCGCAAACTATTTAATTGCTTGGGCTTTAATTAGTTTGGGCCTCTTATGGAAGCTTCTAAGTCTTTATTATTGAGGAAGATAAGGATATTGGCTTGTATTAGAAATTCTAATTTCTATACATTTCCTACCTTGTTTAAGGGTCCCTCAAATCTATAAATACCAACTCCCACATAGTGTAAAAATACTTTTGCATACATCAAAACATGTTTCTAAGAGAGCTCTCGCATACATAACATAATCCTACCTGCCTCATGCATCATATAGCCTGCCAGTTAGGATTTTGCTCAATTGTCTGCCCAATTCTCGTTCGCCAGGTTGACTGGATCGTTTGCTCCGTCCAACTCCGTTCGTCGTTGTATCTTGGGAGGTTCATTGCTATCAAACCATGAGCACGTAGTACGTGGCAATAAGAATCTTAAGGAAAGAGTTCGCTCGCCTCGACGGTTAAACTTTTCCTTTCGTTTCGTTATTTAATTATATTATATATTTATTATGTTTATATATAATATATTTGCTCGATTGCGTTAGATCTGTTTAGTTCGATTATTCCCCAATATTATCGCAATATATTACTGTTTACCCAATACTTTTATTGTTCTGCAAAATTATTTTAAAAAATTGCAAAATAATAATAATAATAATAATAATCTAGACCATGTATTGTAGGATGGACTTCAATAATTGGTAAATGATCGGGAAATCCCACGTCCAACAGTTATGTTACCACCACTAGTCGAAGCCTTCTTCGACCTCGTTTCAACAACACCATATATTCTCTGTATGCTGCCCCATTTGTTGCCAAATCCCTCACGAAAATCGAAAATACTTTTTTACATGCCAATTCTTTCGGCGAACCATCTCACCAAATCCTACAAACTACACACGATTTTGAAGCTCTTTACTAGGCGAATTTATTGTTACCTCCCATGTCTCCATTGGATTCAAGAATCATCAGCAACATATTTAGTATCAGGTAATTAAAATGCAAATTTCTTCAATGATTTCACTATGATTTTGCATGTTGATGAATGCGTGTATGGGAGGACTCATTCAGAGCTTATTCACATACATTCACTTAGATAAACAAACATTAAATGAAAATAACATAGAGCTCATCTAATAAATGAAGAGTATGAAAAACCTTATACTTGTTTATTAAGAGCTCATGAACAAACTCGTTCATTAATGTTCATGAATAAGTTCAATAATAGCTTGATTGATTAAAAAACTTATAAATTGAGATTTATGTATAAGAAAACCCAATTAATTTGATACCAATGTGCCTTATTATTCTCTTATTGTTTACAAATGGGATAATAATAATAATAATAATAATAATAATAATAATAATAATAATAATAATAATTTAATAAAAGACAAAATGAGAACTGAAAGAAAAAGAAAAACACCGGGAATAAATTTAATTAATTGTTAACAACATGATCTCAAAAGTCATAACGAGTTCAAATCGAATTCAAACAAAAAAAATGAACATTTAACGAACAGAGCCATGAGACGTGAGAGGTAACATTGAATTCATCTAGTGACGTTTAAAATACTGTATAGTTTTAGCATTTGGTATAGGTGTTGACCAAGAAGTTGACGTGCAAAATGTTATTATTGATTTCTACCGACAATGCCAGCATCCAACCATGTGAAATATCCAGCATCTGATGTTCAAATAGAGCATAACAAGAAACATATGATATAATTGGAATGAGATCGACGAGATGAATTGATAGTGGTGGTAGCATAACTACTTTGACAACATTTAGATTTTTTTCCGTCCTTTTCGATCACATAATCTGTCTTGCAATACTAGTAAAGATCGTACCATTTTTGCAATTTTCAAAATATTTGATTTTATTTGCAGCAACAGTAAAAGTGACAACTTATTTGCAATTAGTCCATAAATATATAACTAAGTCTTTACTACAAAAATCTTCAAATTATTACTCCTTCTGTCTCATTCTATCTATTGTGATTGACCATTTTATGCATATTAAGAAAGTTAATTGATGTTATAATTATAGGTATCAAATGATCATAATATCTTTTTGTATATAAAAATAAAAAATGTGAAATATTAATGAGAAGGGTAAAATTAATAAAGTAATATCTTGGTTCAATTCCAATATGCCTCATTAGGTAAATATTTTATCCCACATTAACTTCCCATATAATCAATTATTTTTCCATTTAATCTAAACTACTATGATTTGCATCTTTTTGTACATATTTTCATTTTCGTTTTTATTTCACGTTGCGTGTTTTTCGCTTGCTTTTTGTTGCTTTAAGAGTCGGGTTGGCCGTTTTTCGTATTTCTAGATTTTCTTAGTTTTTGTACGTTTTGTTATTAATTTTCGTAGTTTTTCACGTTTCCGTTTTTCTTGGCCGTAGGACGTCCAAGCGGGGCCCACGCTCGTTTGGGATCGTTGATACTCGACTCGGGAATAGACGGACAAAGCAAGGAAGCACAACGGACGAGGTTCGACAAACTGGCGGACGCGAAAAGAACGAGAAATCGAGCCGGAAGCTGGAATCCAGTCGATCGACTGCATATCTGGTCGATCGACTGAACCGCCCCAAAATTGACTGAATTCCAGCGACATTTTGGCGTTTTGGACATTGCAGTCGATCGACTGACTACTTGGACGATCGACTACTGCCAATCGACTGGGTCCTCTCAAGATCGACGGAATTACAGGGCTTCAGGCCATTTTGACATCTCAGTCGATCGACTGCCGACAAGGCCGATCGACTGCCAGTCGATCGACTGCTTTTTCTCAGTCGATCGACTGAAAAGCAGATTTCTAAAGATATTAGCAATCATACGTCATTTCAAGAGGACAACCTGTCCTGAAGGCTTTCTTCCCCAAGAAAGCTTCTCCAACTCCAGAAAACTCTGTACTTTCATATTTTTACTAAGTTTTAATTCCTATAAATTCTAAAAATTAGAGATAGATTAGTTAAGTTTAGATCTTAGCTAGTTAATGTTCAAGCTTTGTTTCAAGCTATCTTTTGTGAAGAATCATCCAACTTTCAAGCTTTCTCATTCAAGTTTTAGTGTAATCAAGTACATTTGGTAACTTCTTTCCTTTAATTCCATGTTATTTTATCTTGATCTTGTGTTGAAATTTGATTCTTGCTTGTGGTTGTTTTGATCATTTAAAATCTCTATCTTTATTTTCTAYCTTCCTAGCTTATGAACTTATGCCTTTAAGTTATTAAGTTGCAATCAATTTCTAATTTAGTATAAGTTGTTAAAGATCTTCCTTTAAAACCCTTAATTAATGCTAAGTACTTATGTTGACTTATTCAAATAAGTTGACTTTAATTTTCCCTCCATTTTACTAATTTCAAATAATTAAGTTTTTAATAAGTTAATTAGTTTAAATTGATCGTTTTTAATATAAGCTTTAATTTCCTTTAAATATTTTAATGTTTTTAAATATTAATTTTCAATCTCAATCTTAGTTATAGAAACCGAAAAATGATTATCGCTTTCTAGGGTTAAATTAGTTTAAGTAAAACCGACGATAAGAACGATAAAGAAAACCGAAAGCCGATCACATCCATCCTCGAGAGACACGACTCGGGACAACTCACCGCACCTACAGTCGACTTCGTACTATTGCGGAGACGATTTCTAGAGCGTCGAGAAATCTTCGATCAAATTTTGGCGCCGTTGCCGTTGCCGGGGATGGATTAAGGCCAATGGCATTCTTAATTATTCTTATTGTCGTCATAAACAGTAGTTAGTTAATTATTCTACATTCGATACGCGTAATCTTTTTGTCGCTTGTTGTGTGTGCAGGGTGGGTCCCACATCCCGTTCTCTCCGCTAGTATCACCAATAATCGAGAAGCGAACGATGGAAACCCTGTTCGAAAGCCCGATTCTGCCCGCCCACACTCTGAACGATCGAAAGACGCCTCCGCCGCTTGATTGATTCAGCCGAGGATGGCAAACTACCGAGCTAGTTTGCCATACGACAACCCTTACATCCAAATTCCCGAATATCCAAATCCATACACCAACTCCCAAATATGACGACCCGTATGCTTCGATCGGTAAAGAGTGGATCTACTCTTCCGATCATTATGACCCAAACCCTCCACATTCACCTCCATTCTCATACCCCCATAACCCGAGCATAGATCCTTATGCACCGACTCGTGCTCTTTTTGACCCGAGTTTGGACGATCTATATGTTCCCCTCGCCCTTCCATCTTCTTACCCCCATTTTGAATCGTATGCTCCATCGATTTATAATTCCGATTCTTCGAACTACGATCCTTACAACCTACCCCCGAGCTACAATTCTTTCAATCTATCCGCCTCGAGCTCGTATAAACCGAGCGATGACCCTTATACCTCACTCTTTCAAGATTCGTCTACGTCCCCACTCCCGGACGTGGAGTCTCTCTTAGCCGAGCTCGTTGGAAGCCTCGATCGCATGGAGACCCACGCTAAGCAAATGGCCAATGACTTGGGTGAGCTAAACAAACCGTACCCCGATGAGATACCTTTCTTTGATGAGGCGGTGCCCACGGTCGTTGATGATAATTCGAGATTTGACGATCTTTCGGAAGGTGAACGCTATGAGGTAGATATAGAGAACGAGGAGAATAGGTCGGAAAGAAACGCAACCCCTCTCGGATATTGCGAAGAGGTTGTAGTGGAAAGTGAGGAGGTGATATCTTCGAGGTCGCCGATGTCACTTGGATTATCGAGCTTACCTGCTATAGGCGAGGAAGATGCAGTTGTGCCGGCCTTGGAGGATGTGGAGCTGATCGAGCCTCTTTCGCCTCCACCCGAAACTTTGCTACTACTTAAACAAGAAAAGGTGGAAGAGGAGGAGGAAGATGTGCTGGGTCCTACTCTCTCGTGCACGACTACGACTATTTTTAAAGTTGAGAGAAAGGGGACGACGGTTGGGGAGACGAAGAAGCACGCCGACCCATATTTGGATGATCACGTCTGGGTGATCGACTACTCACGCTTACGACCACCGAAGCAAGCCCACGATCTTGATTTCTCGATCTTCCGGCATGCCCTACGCGCCCGCCTTGGTGATACTGATCACCCGGTGTCCCTACTCGAGAACACCAAGGCGTGGCATGATCGTCACCTGTTTTTGGATCCTGGATAACATTCTCGTATAATCGTCGAGCGAACGACGTAAACCAAACGCGCTACGTGGGAGGCAGCCCACGAATTTCTAACTCCCTTCTTGTTTTTCTTTTAATTTAGTGTATATTCCATTTCTTAAATAGTGTTAATGGAGTTTTTGGCTTGTGTAGGTCCAGTTCTTGAAGTTTTGGGGGAAAACAGGAGCAAAAATGGAGATGGACTGCTGGAATTCAGTCGATCGACTGGTTATGTGCTGATCGACAGCCAGTCGATCGATTGGCAACCGATCGACTGCAACGGCGGAATCGAATGGATTACAGGGACTTTCGTACTTATTGACAAGAGTAGTCGATCGAATGTCGGCAACCGATCGAGTGCAGTTGATCGACCAGGAATAGCAGTCGATCGACTGCCCGACCAGAGGGCCTATAAATAGCAGTCGACCAGGCTGCAGTTTTTCTCCCCTCACACCCAAATCGACGGAAATCAGCAAAATAAAAAAAAAAGAGAAAAAAAAGCCGAAAATAAAAAAAATAAAAAAAAGGGGGGAAAAGAGAGAAAAGATCTTGTGTCGATCGACTGCGGCAACATACGAGGGAAATTCAGTTTTCTTCTCCTCTCCACATTTAAAAATCGTATTGGGGCATAGTTCGTTTCTTCGTTCCGTTTTGAACCAATTATTCAGGTACTTCGCTTGTACAATATCTTTGGGAACTTGGAAATTGATTTGTTGTTGGTTGGGTAAGATTTGGGAGCCTTTCTCTTTTGATTTTCTTCTTCAAAAATCTCGCCCACAAAATGCTCGACATATTGCCCCAAAGAGCTTTCAATTTTTATTTTCGTCGTTTCTCCGTCGTTCTTCGTTCGTTTTGTTTTCGAGCCCTCCCTACTACAAATTCGACCACATTCTTCCCGTTTTCATCATATACCATGGATGGTCACTCCGACGACGAACATGGTTTCGGCTTTCAACAAGACCCCGGTATCGCCGGAAATTACGGTGCCCCCTTCCCCATCTATTCTACCGACGAGGGGGAACTTTTTCAAAACCTTTCCCAGCGACATTTCGCTACCCCTCGTTTCATTAACATTGAGCGTCTAGACGAATGGGTGGCGAACGGGTACTATGACGGATTCGGCACGCGTCTACTAAGTTTCATCGACGCGATGAATGGCCGGATGTTCGCGTCCTTCCGAGCACCGGCTTATCAGGAGCTAGTGCTCGAGTTTTTCACCTCGTATCAGGATACGTTTGATGGGGGTTTTGATGTGCGTTTCGGGGGAGTTAAACGCCGTATCGATCAGGGGGTGATACAAACGGTGCTCGGGCTTGACTGCCAGGAGTCCTCGTATACGCAAGTGCGTGGATATAATGAGATTGCGTTCTGGGGGACTATCACGGGCGGAAATGGTAGCCGGGATCGTTACTCGGCGTCGGCGATCGTCGACTTGACGTTGCTTGGAGCGTACAAATTCTTTGCCCACGTCCTAATGGGCAAACATGAAAGCACCAACCTCACTCGGCACGAGATATACATGCTTTGGTGCTTATGCAATGGACATCCGGTCCCGTTTTTTCCGTTGATCCGAGCGCAAATTGAAGGGATTCGGAGGACGAGAGGGGGAAGCTTCGCCCGAGTCGGCATGGGGCCGATGATCACCGTCCTTGCCCGCTACTTCAGGTTTGAGGCCGAATCGGCGAACATGACGAGGGTTGATCTTTTGGAATTGACGTTCAAAACGCCGCGAGCCCCAACGAACCCGGCGAGACGCCAACGCCATCGGGAGAATGAACGAGGCGAGGCCGACGACGTCCCGAACGCCGGTTCGGGCGCGCCTTTCGGAGAAGGCACGAGCCAAGCGGCAGTCCCGCAATACGGAGGTCCGAGCACCGGCTCGGGGCCCGAGATGGGTTGGAACGATTTCCAACATGCCGTGTTTTCCCGTTTCGATCAAATGAACGTTCGTTTCGACCGTCTAGACGAGGGGCAGGCAAGGCACGACCYAGCTCTCCACAYCCTCCAGCGCCYGCTCTTTTTGATCGAGACACGGATGCGTCGGGACTCCYACGACYACGACAATGACYGCGGCGARGGTGGAAACGAAAACGAGGAAGAGGAAGAAGAAGACGAGGCCGCAAACCTACGTTCCCGACCTAGGAGACGTCGTTAAAATCTCCTAACTTATCCTTTGTTTTTATGTTTTATTTTATTTTGTATTTCGATTATGTTCGTTTATTTCTTATCTCGTCTATTGTAAAAAAAAAAAAAAATCCTTTTTAATTGCTTTTGTTTTTGTATATTGTTTCT
The DNA here is from genome assembly GCA_014905375.1 of Phtheirospermum japonicum. NCBI lineage: Eukaryota > Viridiplantae > Streptophyta > Magnoliopsida > Lamiales > Orobanchaceae > Phtheirospermum > Phtheirospermum japonicum. Next base: position 101,946 of record BMAC01001137.1, read on the forward strand.
TAATTATATATATATATAAATAAAATAAAATATTAAATAAACCCAAAACAAATTGAAAAATTGAAAAATCAAAAATATTTGCGTTTTTGTACATAGTTCGTTTTTGTGCACGTTTTTCCACCTTGCTTAACCTTGTAGATATTTTGATGCTTACCTCGATTCCCGACAACGAACTTGGCACGGCAACGACGACACGAGCCCGGAAATAGGGGCGTTTTCTTTACCCTACTTCTTTTTACCGCTTTGTTCGACAAACCGGCGGACGCGAAAAGAACGAGAAATCGAGCCGGAAGCTGGAATCCAGTCGACCGACTGGATGTTCAGTCGATCGACTGCATATCTGGTCGATCGACTGAACCCCCCCAAAATCGACTGAATTCCAGCGACATTTTGGCGTTTTGGACATTGCAGTCGATCGACAGCCTACTTGGCCGATCGACTGCTGTTGATCGACTGGGTCCTCTCAAGATCGACGGAATTACAGGGCTTCAGGCCATTTTGACATCTCAGTCGATCGACTGCCGACAAGGCCGATCGACTGCCAGTCGATCGACTGCTTTTTCTCAGTCGATCGACTGAAAAACAGATTTTTAAAGATATTAGCAATCATACGTCATTTCAAGAGGACAACCTGTCCTAAAGGCTTTCTTCCCCAAGAAAGCTTCTCCAACTCCAGAAAACTCTGTACTTTCATATTTTTACTAAGTTTTAATTCCTATAAATTCTAATAATTAGAGATAGATTAATTAAGTTTAGATCTTAACTAGTTAATGTTCAAGCTTTGTTTCAAGCTATCTTTTGTGAAGAATCATCCAACTTTCAAGCTTTCTCATTCAAGTTTTAGTGTAATCAAGTACATTTGGTAACTTCTTTCCTTTAATTTCATGTTATTTTATCTTGATCTTGTGTTGAAGTTTGATTCTTGCTTGTGGTTGTTTTGATCATTTAAAATCTCTATCTTTATTTTCTAGCTTCCTACCTTATGAACTTATGCCTTTAAGTTATTAGGTTGCAATCAATTTCTAATTTAGTATAAGTTGTTAAAGATCTTCCTTTAAAACCCTTAATTAATGCTAAGTACTTATGTTGACTTATTCAAATAAGTTGACTTTAATTTTCCCTCCATTTTACTAATTTCAAATAATTAAGTTTTTAATAAGTTAATTAGTTTAAATTGATCGTTTTTAATATAAGCTTTAATTTCCTTTAAATATTTTAATG
>BMAC01001137.1:133568-157850 GCA_014905375.1 Phtheirospermum japonicum
TCTTATGCGCCAAGTCATGCAAAATCTATATAAACCCTCATTATTTCGGATTTTGAAAAGAACACACGACCCCCTAGGGTATTTAAGCTGATAATAACAATAATCCAACATCTCATAACGAGATTTGAAGACGGAGATCAAGGATCGAAGAACAACGCGTCCAAAACGTCGAATTCGAGTTCGGGGTTCATTCTTCACCCCAAGATCAACGTTCAACCTCTGGAATAGCTGGAGCTTTTTACTGCTTTTAGTAGTTCCAATAAGTTTTCTAAACTCTTAGTTAATTTAGTAGTTAATTTCTAGTTTAATTTTTAGTTTAATTCTTAGTTAATTGCTTAGTTAATGCTAGAACTAGTTTACTTAGTTAAATCGTTTCATGTTTGGATATTGGTTAATTTAGTTTATTTATGCGATCAATTTATGCTTAGTTATTCGTTAATCTTAGATTCGTATGATGCGATTGTTTGATGGTAGTTATTATATTTATGCTTTAGATTCGTTGCTTTAAATTCTTAGTTCTTAAGTTCAAGTAGTTTAAATTATTGTTCGTAGTTGATAATCTAGTTAGAGTAATTAGTTTAATTAGTTTTAGTTTAATTATTACTTTAGTTCATAATGATCAATTCAATCTATTCAAACTCCCAAATGTATATGTACGTTATTCGTAATTGAGAAAAACATTGATAAAACCGAACAGTTGTTTCCTCGAGAGATACGATTCGAGTCAAACTCATCACCCTACAGTTACCTCAAACACTTGCGAGCAAACTGACGTGCTTTTAAATTATTTATTAAAACGGGGTGCACAAAAGTTTAAGTCACCGAGCTCCCATTATCCATAAAGATTCTACCGATGTCGTACCCTGCCACCTCTGCCTCTATTATCAGTGCGTCATTATGATCTTCCTGCAGCCCGCGTCGATCGTTAGGGCCAAAAGAGATGACCGTCCTTACTATCTGAGATTGCTGACTCACGCTAGTGACCTCCCACGTTCCTGAGCGAGCTGACTTATTATGCCTCCTTCGCGCATTGTTGGAATCTCCATCAGTTGGTCCGCCTGAAATCATATTTATACTCCCCTTATTTCTTCGTGGACCATTGTGTCCTTGATTTCCTTGTAGTGGCTGTCTCGCGACCTTATCCTGAGGTGGATTCCTCGGCGGTGGTGGAGGCAATGGTCGCCACTGCTCCTTTGGTTCTCTATCCTTGTAAATCACTTCTTTCAGATGGCCAGCTTTTATGAGTCTCTCTATCTCCTCCTTGAGATGCCTGCAACTCTCAGTAAAATTCCTGTAATTGTTATGAAATAAACAAAAGGAGTTAGTTTTGGGGTGAGTAGGAATCGTCGTGCGATCTTCTGGACACTTTATAACATTGGGTATCAAGCGCTCCATAATAGTGAACACCCTAGCTCGCGGGTAGGCCAACAGTGTAAAATCCTCATTCTTCCAATCTTGCATATCTACCTCAGGCTTTTCGCTAACGAAAGGACTCAGAGTCAAGAGCCCGCATACTATCCTTCTTGGTTCTTTTCTCAATTCTCTCCTGGATACGTTGTCTCCCGTATCCACGACCTCTCTGCCAAAACGCGCCTGATGTTCCTCCTCAGCTTCTTCCACCTGTATGTACTTATGGCATCTCGCCAAAACATCGTCATATGTTCGTGCCTCCTTTTTAACCAAGGACTTACGTAAGTCCTCTCTCCTTAATCCCTGGTGCAGAGCTCCAACCTTCATCTCATCAGTAGTAACAGGTACCTCCAGAGTGGCGTTGGTAAACCTGTTAACGTATTGTTTTAGTGTTTCATTAGGTCACTGCACCATAGTAAAAAGCGACTATGCCATCTTCACACTCTACCTCACGCTGGAAAACTGCTCCAAAAAAGCAGCCCGCAACACCTGATAACTGGTAATTCTTCCCCGTGGTAACTGATAGAACCAGTTTTGTGCGATTCCTCTCAAAGTGGATACAAAGTCCCGACATGTCATAGCATCCGTGTAATTGTGTAACATCCTCGCATTCTCGAAGAGCTGCAAATGCTCTACTGGAACCGTCGTTCCCCGATATTGAAACTCCAACGCCTTATACCCCTTAGGCACTGCGGCCTGTAACATATCATCTGAGAAGGGGTATCCCTCTTCCCCATCGAATTTCTCGCTGTCCACTCACTTTTGTAATTTTAGCATGGCCTCCTGCAAAGCTCTAAAAGCTTTGGTCTCTGTCCCCAACTCGTTCCCACCATTTCCTTCATTGTATCCACTGCGGCTCTTACGAGTTTTATCTTGAGATTCACCATCCGTATCCGACGTTTGTGTTCCACTTTCGCTAGTATGCCTGTTATGTCGGCAACCTCTCCATTTGTAATGACTCCGTCTCAACTTTATCTCCTTCTCTTTACGCTTACGTCTATGAGTACTAGACTTTATGGATGAGGTGGAACTAGAGGTATCCTCATATTTCCGCTTACTGCGACCTCTCCTTTCATGCGAAGGTCTCTTAGACAAAGATTTTTCATTTTGCTTTTTCTTCTTGGTCACCGACTTTTCTTCTCGCTCGCTACTAGATCCATCATCCTTTTCTTTTAGAGTACCCAGCTCACCTTCTAGGTACTTGCTCAATTCTTCCATCTTTTCCCGAGATACGAAATCCATAAGCCCCTCTAAGAATTCCTTCTTGATTTGACAGGGCTTATCCTTAGGCATATCTCTCCACTCCATCGTCCCTATATGGATTGCTTTTTGCGCCACAACCTCCAGTGTCTTTACCTCCAGATCTTCTGCCGGTTGTTTGCTATCACGCTGTTTTGGGAAGGGCGGTGGCGTGCCTTCTAAACCCGGAACCGCCGGTTCTACCAGAAAAGGCATTTGTCCGTCTCTTGTCGCATCTTGCTCGTTGACATCCGCCGCTCTGTTCTTTTTCTTTGGTTTGTTCGGTCCAGAACCATACTATAGGGTTCTGGGTGATATATTGCTATCCTTCATGTCTCGTTTGTGAAATCTCTCACGCCTTTCGCTCAAGGACTTGATGTCCCTCTTTCCAACAGACAGCGCCACTTGATAAATCCAAATCGATTGGTTACAAAGAATAGGGGGTACTAACCTCGGAATAGAGATCAGCGACCTGAAATATATCTCAAACACGTTACAACGACCTGCCAAGTCCTCAATGAACCTCCTGGCGACCTAGTCGATCCTGCAAAACAGCACCTCAGTCGGGTCGGATTTCGAACCCGACAAGGTCCTTCGATGCTTAAGTCAAAAGCAAGTCACAACTCAAAACACTCACACTACTATAAAAAGTCAGTAATATGATAAAGCAAGATCAACATAGAAAATAAAGAGAGGTATGCACCTCCTTTTATAGAGACAAGAGAAGTGCCCCCTGGTCTAGGGTTACCTTCTCCCACCACAATTCCATAAATACCATGACACTACAACCGACTCTCAATTGGGATTCCTCCTGTATGTTAAACTCCCATACATAACAAATCTCTTACCGTAATAGGCCTGGGCCTATTATTCCTTTCATATAATCCACCAGGACTCCATAAACAATTCATATTAAGCCCACATGCTTGATATTCACAAAGCCCATAACCTAACTCAGACACTACACAAAACATAAGAGGTCGCGACCCTATATGAGAACTCATCCTCATACTCCAGGTCGCTACTCCACAAATCAACTCACCCACTTCTCCCAATAAACCATCCAGCTCGCTCATTTCCGAGAAGAACACCCTTTCCAGGAAATGAGGTCGCTTACCACAAATACCCTCACATATCAACTAATATTACGTATGGACATTTTGGTTTTAATCCGAAATATGAAGGGTTTATATCGTTATTTCATGACTTGGCACACAAGAAACCCTAAAAATCACGATTCTGGGCCGTCGCATCGATTGACGTCGGTTATTGCGTCGACCGACGCAAATTGGTCGACGCTACAAAGAGTTTGTGGGCAGGTGCATCGATCGACATCGGTTCTTGCATCGACCGACGTAACTGGTCGACAGGTGTGCGCATCGCTCGGCAGGACTCGACAGGTGTGCGTTGGCCTACACACCATGGGTCGATGCTACAGAAAGTTGCGATCGGCCAGGGCTACTATAATGGTTCCAGATGGAAACCGTTATAGATAATCGGCAACTTCAAATTCTTCAAATCGCAGCCCGTTTTCGCTGAAACTCCACTTGTACGCCCATCCTCGACTATATTCAAACTTAAATACTTCAAAATACCTATAATAAACATAAAATTAATTAATTATAATTAAAATATGATAGAATAAATTGGAGATAAGAAAATACGAAAATATGCTCAATCTATCAAACTTATACCAAAAACAATAAGAAAAAATAAACTAAAATACTAATAAAAACCAAGACAAATCTGTGCTAATTAGAATCACAAATCCAAATGCAAGTATGTGTACATGGGGAATCAAGTCAAAGCTCCAGTTGAAGCTATTGGAACTTATCATCTTTTTTTAGATTCTGGACACCATTTAGATTTGTTTCAAATTCTTTATGTACCTTTTGTTTCTCATAATTTGGTTTTCCTATCAAGACTTGATTTTGTTGGATATTCCCTTGAAATTCGAGATTCGATGTTTTAGTTTGTTTAAATAAAATATTTTTATTGGTTTTAGTGTCGTTAATTATGGTCTCAATAAAGTTAAGCTCGATAATAATTTTGTTGAGACTCTGTTAACTCTGCATCATAATGTTGTAATTAAATATGGTTTAGTAAATGAAAATCCTTCTTTCTTGTGGCAAAAACATTTGGGGCATGTTTCCAAATAAATAATGAAAAGATTGGTAAAGAATGAAATCCTCTTAAATTTGGATTTTACCGATCTTGATATTTGTGTGGAAGGGAAAACAAATAATACACATAAATAAGCGAGCCACTAGAAGTACACAACTTCTTGAAATAAAACACACTGATATTTGCAGACCTTTTGATGTTTCCACTTTTAAAAAAGAAAGATATTTCATCACATTTATTGATGATTATCACATTATGGATATATATATTTATTAAATACAAACCTCAATTGGTAGATGCCGTTGAGGTGTTTATTACTGAGGATGAAAGACAACTAAATAGAAAAATAAAAATTATCAGATCTAATAGAGATGGTAAATACTATGAGAAATATAATGAATTCGGGCAATACCCAGGCTCGTTTGCCAAGTTCCTTGAAAAGCCTGGCATAAGTGCTCAATACACTATGCCAGGTATATCACAACAGAATAGTGTAGCAGAAAGACATAATCTTACTCTCTTAGATATGGTTAGGAGTATGCTAGGCAACTCTTCATTACTCACATCATTATGGATGCACGATCTTAAGACTTCCATGTATTTATTAAACAGGGTTCCTAAGACTCATTTTGAATTGTACACTAGTAGAAAACCTAGTTTAAGGCACCTGCATGTTTGGGGTTGCCCGATAGAAGTAAGAGCTTACAAACCACAAGAAAAGAAATTAGATCCTAAGACAATCAGTAGTTACTTCATTGGTTATCCTAAAAAGTCCAAAGGGTATATGTTTTACTGTCCTAATCATAGCATAAGAATCATTAAAATTGAAAATGCTAGGTTCATTGATAATTATGAAGTTAGTGGGAGCTAAGAACCACAAAAAGTGGATATTCAAGAAGTTAGGGTGCTAATTTCTTTGTCCATAACTCCTTGTGAAGTTGTTGTTCCTCCCATTGTCGAACAACATAATATTGGACAAGAAAAATAAATTGATGATCAAGTAACTCACAATAGTATTAATGCATCTGCAATAAATGAACTACATGAAATAGTATTACTTGATCTCAAGGACAAAGGAGGTCAGCTAATTCTGATGAATATGTGATTTATCTTCAAGTGTCGGAATAAAGTCTGGGACCTTGTTAAATTGCCAGAAGGTTGTAAAAGAGTCGAGTGTAAATGGGTCTTTAAGAAAAAACACGACTTAAATGGTAATATCTAACGACACAAGACCAGATTTGGAGCTAAAGGTCTTAGTCAGAAAAATGGTATTGATAACAATGATACCTTTTCATCGGTTATTGAGAAAGATTCTTTTAGAATTATTATGATTTTGGTGGATCATTATGATTTAAAGATACATCAAATGAATGTGAAAACAACCTTTTTGAATGGTAATTTAGATGAAAAAGTTTTTATGGGTTAACCTTAGGGTTTCTTTACAGAAGAAGAAAATATATGGTGTATGAACTTAAGAACTTGATATACAGACTTAAAATAGCTTCTCGTCAATGATATCTTAAGTTCAATGATACCATAACTTATTATGGATTCAAAGAAAATATTGTTAATCGGTGTATATATCTGAAAGTCAGTGGGAGCAAGTTTATTATTCCAATTCTATTAATGAGATCTTGTTTATGAAACCAAGAGACTTCTCTCTATGAAACTTGAAATGAAAAATATGGGTGAGGTAACTTATGCGATCGAAATAGAAATATTTTGGGATAGATCACAAGGATTGTTAGGGTTATCTCAGAAAACATATATTGATAAAGTCTTAGAGATATTTAGAATAAAAAAGCGCTCATCATGTATTGTTCCAATTCAGAGGAGAGATAGTTCAATCTTATGCAAAAGACAAAGAATGAATTGGAACGTAAGCAAATGAAAGATATTCTTTATACATCAATTGTTGGGAGCTTAATATATGAACAGACTTGTACAAGGCCAGACATTGGTTTTGTTGTTAGAATGTTTGGTCGATATCAGAGTAATCCAGGAAAGGATCACTGGATAGCTGCAAAGAAAGAATTGAGGTACTTGTAATGAATAAGTGACCACATGGTTAATTATCAAAGGTCTGATCATGTAGATGTGACTAGTTATTCAGATTTGGATCACGCTGGATGTATTGATACTAGGAAATCCGCATCTGGTTATGTGTTCCTATTAGTTGAGGGAGCAATATCTTGGAAAAGTGTCATTGATGCATCCACTATGGAAGTTAGATTTGTGGCATGCTTAAAAGTCTCAGTTCAAGTAAATTGATTGTGAGATCTTATATCAGGACTTGGAATAGTCGACAGTATTGCCAAGCTGCTGTGAGTTTATTGTGATAATGCCGCAAATTTTCTTCGTAAAAACGACAAGTATTCAAAAGGTGCTAAACATATGAAAATAAAATTCCTTGTCGCTAAAGTGTCAATTGAGCATAGCACCAATCTCATGATTGCGGATACGTTAATTAAAGGGTTTCTCCCAAAGACATTTATTGAGCATGTCGAAAAAACGGACATTATTAAGGTAAGTTTACGATATTATGCTTTATATATTGAGCTCTTTTATGTATCATTTCTGAAATTAATCGATATCCTAATTCTCATTGATGTATGCATGAATGTTGACATAACATGTAGTTTATTATTAGACATTAATGTGGACCATTATTGAAATTTACGTTTATGAGTTATTTTAAGTAGAAAACTAATATTGTGGTACATGCAAGAAACTATATAGGGTAAATGATATAGAATCGTCATGACTCGTATTGGTATATACTTAATAATGAAATTATGATCTGACCAATGAAATTAAAACTTATTATGTTGTCCACATACGATTATTATTTAACTCGTGAAGGCATATTCTGACACTCGGCCAAGTGGAGAATGTATTAAATAAGCTTTAATATCAGTTAAAGAGTTGGTTTTGAAACAAACTCATCACGTTGAAAGAACATGATAATTCATCTGTTTTGCCGTAACAGTGATTGATAGATAATCGCTTTTAGAACCTATCTCCACCTTTAAAATGACCCAACAAACATTATTAATTATCAACTTAAGAATAATACGCTCTATTGATTAAGATAGATCAGGTGAGAGAAATCAGTCTCTTCAATCTTCAAGCAGTAGAAGAAGAACAGAGAAGGATATGACTATTCAAGATTAGTTCTAATTACCATTTTATTAATTTGATTATGAAAATCATGAATTTCGAAATTTGATCCTCTAATTATGAATTTGTGTTATGAATCATGTATGTTTACATATTCAATCTAGGGTCTCTTGCCACAATCGTTGTTGAAAATGAATTGGGCCTATTTGGTCTCTGATGCAACCACCGAGTGGTATTTATATTAATTCCCATTTTACGCCATAGGCGCGCAACTTTGAAGTTATTTCATTCTGCACTTGCTGCCAGGGCGAAACCTTTGCTGGGAACTCATGATCAGTTACTACTTTGTTTCTACGTCATATTGTATATATCTATATGAAAATTTTGAAGGTATTCAATAACTTGGATGAACGTTGATGTCAGTAATAATGTTGAAGCATTACTACTAACACAAAAGCAGAATAATAAAATTAAGCCAATAATAATTTTTATCTGTGAGTAAAGTTAACTCACAGAGTATGACCGTAGACCAAAAATTATATTACTATAAATATTTAGAACTCCCACAAAAAGGATTCTAGCAATAATACAAAAAGAATGAAAAACTAAGCTACTCCTAAAAGATTCTTCTTGTTCGAAAGTTGAACTTCGAAGAATACACATAAAATGAAGCAGAAAAGATATCTTGGTGTTTCTGTTTTTCCCTTGCTATTTTTCGTAAGCTTTCCAAATGAAAACGCCAAGCACTTATAGTGCCACTTCTTTGAAGGAGTCCTTGTTCCACACAACAAGGTCTTGATAATTATCTCTTAAGATTATTTAAAAGATAAGGACTCCTATGTCTACTAACATCCTAACCAACACTAGAGTCCTAGACAGGCAAATATACTTAACATTAAATAACAATTAATAGGATTAAATTAACGTAAGCTATAATCCTATCAATCTCCCCCTTTTACCTGTCTGAACAAAACAAGAGGAAATCTCTCCCCTTGAATAGACATCAGTGGAGACTCCCCCTGAATTGCTAAGCTGCAGAAATGTTAGTAGAAATATCAGTAGCACTAGTACTAGCAAAGTCTGAGTCAACAACAGAAAATAATGTTTTAACCAAATAAAGAAAAACAAACAAATTGTTCAGACACACTCGGGCTGAGAATAATCAGGGTCATTCAGGAAGTGTGCGCCGGTCGAGTCCTCCGAGACCGGCACGGAATCAGCATGGTGTCATCTTCATCCTCATCCTCATGAGCAGCATCCACCTTCTGCTTTCCTTTGTCCACCACCGTGGTAGTAGCAGCAGCCTCTCCAGACACAGCCTCAGCCTCCCTCTTGTCAGCCTCCTCTCCAGTAGATCCTCCAGGGACAGTCTCTCCAACAGTTGTCTCTCCCCCTTTTTGTCCAGATCGCAAAAGGAGCAATTTGGAGAAGAAATCGCGCGTCCTCTCCAGACCGGCTAAGTGAGATCGGGCCCCAGCAATATGCTGATCAATCAAGTGCAACTGGACCTACAAATCAGACACAGGAACAGAAATGGAGGAACACGTGTGAGTCCCTGTGTTAGTAACACCGAGACCAACATCAGGAGAAACTGTGGCGGAGTCCACATCTTCATCATCTGAGAATTCCAACGACAGGTCTATAACTCGATTTGTGCCGTCAAAGTGCTTGTGGCTCAGTCCAAACAAGCCAGGCTCCCTGCTAAAATGCTCATCGTTGTATCTTTGAAGTCCCTGATCGTCAAGAATGGAATAGATAAGCGAGGGAAACGGCAGAACAACTTTCGTAGCAGTGGTGTCGGAAAACTTCTTCACGCGGTCAAACACGGTTTGGCCAAGGTTAAACCGCATTCCCTTCCCAATCTGGAACAACGCCTTGCCTTGTGACCGCGTAACTGTAGTTGTGTTGGTCGTCGGGACCTAATTGCACACTTCCACCTTGTGAAGCACGGAGTAGAGAGAGGTGAGATGAGAGCTCAGAAACCTCTTTGGCCATTTCCTCATTTGCCCACCGGTCAAAAACTTGGCCACTTCATCGAAGTCGTCAACTGAGGATCCTTCATCATCATCCGCAGTTCCAAAGAACCTGTTTATCACAGAAGGATTGAAGGGATAGATTTTTTCACGCACAAAGACCTTACCATACCGCTCAGACAGCTGATTAGAAACTGAAGGAAGCATGTTGGCATAGAATTCCAGAACAGCCTCCTGCAGATATGGTACCGCCGTGGTCACAGTGGAGGTGAGCCCCTTCCTGCTCAGAAATTTGTACAGATTTTTCTTCTCAAACAGCCCGAAGTCAACTCGTCTTTCGTCAATCAGTGTTCGATTATGCAAGTCGTTGTATCTCTCCTTGGCTTCACTCGTATAGAATCAAGGAGCATAAGCTCTATCCACATCCAGTTCTTCATCATCAGAGTCATCACCCAGATCAAAAATCCTTGATTCTTCCCCCTCAGAAGCTTTTTCCTCTGGACTTTCATGTCTAACTTCAAAATTAGCATCATCCGAGTTATCAGATGCAGTGGAGCTTGAAACAGAGACCTCTTGTGCAGCAGTCTGAGTGGTGGGAGAAGAGTGAGTGGTTTCACGAGAAGTTTCAGGCAGAGGTGTGCCAACATCCTCACTCACATCGGGCTCATCTGCAGAAATGGTTCTTTCTGAGGACTCACTTGAAATTGGTGATGGTTGGTCAGGGGAACGGCATGCATTAACAGCAGCTGGAGGCACAGACCCAGAAGCACCCTGCACAGGAACAACCTTACCCATTTTTAACAGTAAAGACACCAAAGGTGCATCTTCATCCTCCAGAAGATCCTCCTCATCAATCTCCACTGATTCAGAGTCTGGTGCCACCATGTTTTGAGGAGTGAGACGCTTCCTCTTAGCCCTAAACTTGCTCACCATTTCAACTTCTAAATCAGGGGAAAATGGAGTGACCGGAATCTCCTCCTTCTCAGCTACTAGTCCCTCCGGTGGTGCATAGTCTTCATCGTCACTATCATTCATGTAGTCAATGTCCTCCACAAAGGACATCTTTTCCAGCGGAATATTTCTGGGTCCGCTGGACTGACTCTTGGGAACTGCCTCCGACAAGTGACCCGGGTTAATCCCTCTCAGCCGTCGAGAGCGCTTAAGCAATGGGTTTCCAATTTTCCCACACGTTTCTGCAATCAATCTTAAATTTGGCAGATTATTTACATCAATCTCATTCCCGGGGTTACCTGGGAGAATCGCAGCATAGGTTTCTACGTTGTCATTGGCGGGCATCGGAACCATGGCAGTCGACAAATTTGACAGTGGCGGCATCACAGAAGGGACCGCGGTGTCAGGTCCTTGTGTTGGAGCAGAAACACCAACATCCGTATCCACAGTAGAGGAATCTCCATGTTTGCCTCGAATATCGAGGGGAACATACCTCGGAAGAGTGCCGGCGGAACCACTATCCTCCGTTATCATCACCTTCTCTGCCTGAGAGCGGGCAGACTTCCTTGGCACCTTGACTTTTCGTGGACCCATCTTTGATCAGAAATTAGGGTTTTCTTTGGTTGAGGGAGCGGAATGAGGAAGGGATTTCGTGTTGAGAATGCCTTTTACTGGCTCGAGAAGACAATCTGACACACAAACAATCTTTAAACAATTTGTGAGTAGGTGAAAAGGCAGAAATACCATCAGGCCTGGAGAGTTTTGAAGTGACATGCCCATTCTTAAGCCCAACAAAAAAAGACAAGTGCAACCGTGACTCAGATCCACAAACCCCTGATTATAACCCACTTGATAATAAGGCATCAAAAAATAATAAGATTTGAGTAAGAGAAAAACATATTTTTGTTATGAGCACAACTTTACCAAAAAAAACTTTTAAGAACAAAAATCACCAAACATGCATGTCCTAAGGTTATGTCTAAAAGGAATAACCTAATAAAGAAAAACACATAAGATTCACAAGTGCAGTAGAGTGTTGGTTCTTCATGTGATGGCATTGGCACTGACATTCGATCAACAAAGTCAATGAACTGACAATTCTTAACTCGGCGAATGACAAGGTCATTTGTGTTTGAGGATATTTGTGTCCGGGAGTAAAAAGAATCTCCACTTAACCAGCAACCAGATTAATCCAAGATCATGAACTTTTTTTTTATTTCAGCACATTGGCAGAAAGTAGCAATCATTCAAAGATGATTGGCTGGGACATCCTCCAAACTTTTATTTCAAAATCTTGAGCACACCGAGAGAAAACATGTTTCTGCAAAAGTCATCCCACAATTGTTTATTCCGAAAGTTCCAGCCCCTTTAGTCACCACACTCAAACCATTAGTTTTCCTGCAAAGTGTGAGTTGTGCAAGGTCTATTATGTATTATGAAAAAAAGAAAAGATGCATGTTAAAAAATAGTATGTTGCAGCTGATGTTGCTAGGGGTGCTGTAGCATTTCCAGTAACAAATATCAAAAAGCACACAAGCCGAGATACTTTCTTAGTCTGGAAAATCCCTCGTAGTCTAATGCTTTTGTGAAAATGTCTACAAGTTGATGTTCAGTTCCAACATGCTCAATACTCACAATATTTCTTTCAACCAAATCTCGAATAAAATGATGCCTAATATCTGTGTGTTTTGTTCGAGAGTGTTGTACAGGATTCCTTGAGATATCAATTGCACTTGATTTATCACACAAAACAGTAAGAACACCACTTTGTAACCCATACTCCTCTATCATCTGTTTCATCCAGAGCAGTTGGGTACATGCACTACCTGCAGCCACATATTCGGCCTTGGCAGTTGATAAAGACACACAATTCTGCTTCTTGTTGTACCAAGAGACAATATTTTTGCCTAAAAAGAAACACCGACCTGTTGTACTCTTTCTATCATCAGTGTCACCTTCCCAATCAGAATCAGTATATCCAACAAGATTAGAGTTAGTGTCCTTTGTATACTAGATTCCTAGATTGCAAGTTCCAGCTATGTATCTAATTATGCGTTTAAGTGCTTTTAGGTGAGTCTCTTTTAGATCAGATTGATAACGAGCGCATAAGCAGACGCTATACATGATGTCTGGTCGACTGGCAGTCAAGTAAAAAAGGCTACCAATCATGCTCCTGTACACAGTGTGATCAACACTTTCACTGACATCGTTTCTTGACAATTTTTGGCTTGATCCTATGGGGGTCTTCATGTGTTTGGCATTGTCGAGACCAAAGCGCTTCACCAGATTTCTTGCATATTTCGCCTGAGACAAGAAAATTCCATTTTTAAATTATTTAATTTGTAAACCCAAAAAGAACGATAACTCACCTTCCATGCTCATCTCGAAGGTGGTAGACATGCTTGTCACGAAGTCTTTGAGCAGCTCATCACAGTTAGAATCGAACACAATGTCATCAACATATATTTGAGCAATTAGTATCTTGCGATTGTTTTTCAAAATGAACAGAGTTTTATCAACTTTACCACGCTTAAAACTCATTTGAAGAAGATGTTGAGTGAGTCTCTCGTACCAAGCCCTAGGTGCTTGTTTTAGTCCATAAAGGGCCTTTTTCAGTTTGAAAACATAGTGTGGTCTGTGAGGATCCTCAAAACCCTTAGGTTGCTCAACATAAGATTCTTTATTTAAAACACCATTTAAGAAGGCACTTTTGATATCCATTTGGTGAAAAGTAATGTTCAAATGACAAGCAATTTCAAGTAGTAATCTAATTGACTCAATTCTAACTACGGGAGCAAATGTTTCATCAGTCTATACCTTCTACCTGAGTATAACCTTGAGCCACGAGTCTTGCTTTGTTTCTTACTATATTTCCCAGTTCATCAGTTTTATTTCTGAAGATCCACTTTGTCCCAATGACGTTTCCTCCATGTGGTCGTGGTACCAAGTCCCATACGTCATTTTTGGCAAACTGATCCAATTCTTCTTGCATGACATTTATCCAGTATTCATCGTTGAGAGCTTCCTCTACCTTCCTGGGCTCTATGGTGGACACAAAAAGAGTAATTAGTTAGAGGACAGCATGAAGCCATACATACCAGTTTCACCATTTCCTTGAAATTGATTTATTTCTTTCGCGTGCTTCTTTCGTTCAAAGATCCAATGACTTGAGACGTGGGATGATTCTTCTGTATTATGGAAGGTATATCTCTGTCTAGAGATGCAGAGGTTGTCTCAGCAGACTGGTCTTCATCAGAATCAGAGGTTTCACCATTGGTGTCTTCCTGCACTTGCGATGATAGTTCAAGTGTTGCAGCACTTTCAGTAACATTTGGTGCAGTTTCAGATATCTCCCTTGGAGTCAATAAGGGAGATACTTGTGGACTTTGAATCAAATCACCCACATCATCATCAGCAGAATTTCCCGAAATGGCAGTAAGTTCATCGAACCTAACATTCACAGACTCAAGCATAGTACAAGTTCTTAGATTAAACACCCGATAAGAATGGCTATTTACTAAATATCCCAAAAAGACACACTTGTCGCTTTTAGAGTCAAATTTTGTTAAGTGGGATCTATCATTCAATACATAGAAAACACAACCGAAAACATGAAAGTATTTCAGGTTATGTTTATTTCCAAGTAGAAGCTCGTAGGGTGTCTTACACGTCCCTATACTAAAATAGACTCGACTAGAAATATGACACGCTGTGTTAAGAGCTTCTGCCCAAAACCTTTTTGCCAGATTTTTTGAAATTAACATGGTTTGAGCCATTTCTTGTAAGGACCGATTTTTACGCTCGGCAATTCTATTTTGTTGAGTTGTAATAGGAGAGGATAACTCGTGAGAAATCCCATACTTATCACAAAAAATTTGAAAGGACGAGTTCTCAAACTCATTACCATGATCGGTCCTAATTCGGCCAATTTGCAAAGAAAATTTATTACTGACACGTTTGGACAATTTTCGAAAGCTTTCAAAGGTTTCAGATTTCTCTCGAACAAAACTCAATCCAAGTGAACCGAGAGAAATCATCGACAATAACAAATGAGTATTTCTTACCTCCCATACTTTCTACCTTGATAGGACCCATAAGATCCATGTGAAGTAATTCCAGGCATCGAGTGGTGTTGAAGTGTTGGGTTGTTGGATGAGACACCCTAGTTTGTTTCCCTTTTTGACAGTCCCCACACACGAATGGCTTGTTAATGATCAACTTGGGAACTCCTCTCACTGCTTCTGACTTAACAATTTTGCCCATCATCTTGTAATTTACATGACCCATCTTTTGATGCCATAGTTCGGTCTCAGATGATTGCGCACTTTGACACCAGACCTTGCAGTTTACTTTGTAACAATTATTTGTAGTACGAGTTCCAGTGAGAATGCAGCAATTTTTGTTGTCAAAGACTTCACAGGTATCTCGGCTAAACTTTACATGAAGGTCATCATCACAAAGTTGACTGACGCTTATAAGGTTGGCCGCAAGACCCTTGATAAGTAGTACATTCTGAATCTTAGGCAACCCTTCAACATTCAGAGTGCATTTTCCTACAATCTCACCATGCGCTCCTCCACCATACTGGACTTTGCCTCCTTTGTGCTGAACAATATTGGTCAAGTGTTCAGCAGATCCTGTTATATGTCTGGAACACCCGCTGTCAAAGTACCATGAGTCCTCAACTCCGAGTTTTAGAGTGACATAGATCATGTTGCACTGAGTGCCTTCCTTTTGTACCCATACTATTCTGTTTTTGCAAGTGGTGTTAGTCCTGATGTTGGGACATTTCTCCACTGGCATTGTTTTTCTTGAAGGAGAAGTTCTTTCTGACTTGAGTTTCCTACAAAATGGTCTGATATGGCCTGGTTTAGAGCAGTGGTGACAGATGTAGGTGCGCTTTCTTCGCTTGATTTTCGTAGAGACAGATCCTTCGGAGGACTTGTCACCTTCTTTGACAAAAACTGGACCCTCAAAGCCTATCCCATGTCTGACCATGGTCCCAATGGATAGGATTTCATCAAGCTTGGTTGATCCAGTGTTGAGTTTCTTGAGTGTCATCATGGCAGCATAGAGATCGCCTCTGGTTCTATCCAGTTCTTCTTCTCGTTTGGTCAAGAGAGCTTCTAAACGCAACACCACGGATTGTTGTTCCTTTTCTGCTCGTGTCAGTCTCTCATTTTCTTTAGAGAGAACTTTGACCTTCTGAAGTAGTTGGCACCAATTTTCATACAGCTCTTCGTAAGCTGTAGCAAACCCTTCATCGCCTTCAGTTGTGGTGCAGAGTTGAGACACATAATGTTACTCAGACTGTCAGTGTCATCCCAGACGACACAGGCGTTCATCGCAGAAATGACTTTGGTTTCTCTTGGCTCCTCATCATCTTCTCCATCACTCATGCCGATGAAATTATTCTTTCTTAGAGTATTTGCACACTCATGCCTGTAGTGTCCGAATCCCCTGCACTCATGACACTGGACAGTGTCCAGATCCTTGGCACTGTTTTGATTCCTTGGTTCAGATTTTGCACTCGAAGGTGTTAAATCTCTTCTTTGAAACATATTAGAAGGATGTCCCAGAGGTTGAGGAGTGCTGGGTTCAGATGAGGACTTGACATGCCTGTTCAGGGGTTTTCTTGAGATGTTCTTTTTCATAAGGAAATCACTGAATTTTCTGGTGATGAGAACTATGCCATCCGCATCTAAATTCTCATACTTGGCCTCGTGTGCTATGGCATCAAAGTCAAGGTCTTCATACTCAGAATCAGGAGTAGAGATTAGGGCGATGCTCCTTCCTTTTGGCTGCTTGATATTCTTTTCCATTTCATAAGTTTTTAGTGAGCCAACTAGTTCATCAAACCTCATGAGAGAGGTGTCGTTAGCTTCTTCAATAGCAGTCATTTTCGTATGGAATCTTTCCGTCACTGATCGCAAGAATTTGCCCACAAGCCTTTCATTTGAAACGGGAGATCCCAGAGATTGACATTCATTTGAGATGTCAAGAAACTTTGCACTGTAGTTGTCAATGGTTTCATTTTCCTCCATTCTTAGCACTTCAAATTGTGTCGCTAGCATTCTTAGTTTGTTCTCTGAACTCCTCTGGGTCCTTCACAGAAAAGCTGAAGTGCTTCCCATGCTTCTTTGGTCGTTTGTAGGTTGGAAATGATTTTGAATAAGGACACATCCACAAAGCTGTAGATGGCATTTAGGGCTTTGGTATTGGCATTTGAAGTAGCAAGTTCTTCTGCAGTCCAATCAATCTCGTTTTTCAGAATGATGTCACCGTCCGAATCATCTCTTCTGGGAGACTCCCATCCGGTTAAGATTGCACGCCATGATCTTTCGTCCATCGTTTTAATATAGGCTCGCATCCTGATTTTCCAAATTGCATAGTTTGTTCCATCCAACACTGGGGGTCGGATAGCAACGTTCATTGCGTTATCCATTGTTGTCCTTCAAAATCCGCAGGATTCTCACTTAGTAGTGTCAAGTGATGGCTCTTGATACCTATTGAAAGTTTTGAAGGTTTTCAATAACTTGGATGAACGTTGATGTCAGTAATAATGTTGAAGCATTACTACTAACACAAAAGTAGAATAATAAAATTAAGCCAATAATAATTTTTGTCTGTGAGTAAAGTTAACTCACAAAGCATGACCGTAAACCAAAAATAATGTTATTAGAAATGTTTAGAACTCCCATAAAAAGGATTCTAGCAATAATACAAAAAGAATGAAAAACTAAGTTGCTCCTAAAAGATTCTTCTTGTTCGAAAGTTGAACTTCGAAAAATACACATAAAATGAAGCAGAAATACATCTTTGTGTTTCTGTTTTCCCTTGCTGTTTTTCGTAAGCTTTCCAAATGAAAACGCTAAGCACTTACAGTGCCACTTCTTTGAAGGAATCCTTATTCCACACAATAAGGTCTTGATAATTATCTTTTAAGATATTTAAAAGATAAGAACTTCTATGTCTACTAACATCCTAACCAAGACTAGAGTCCTAAACAGCCAAATATACTTAATATTAATAACAATTAATAGGATTAAATTAACGTAAGCTATAATCCTATCACTATATAAATTGTTGTCAATGGAAATAATGTGTTATTTTGTCATATTTATAAAATCAAGTAAACACGTATTGGGTACGAGTAGAGTAATATTTATGATTATTAATGCTTAAAACCCTTTAACACCTCTTTAAAAGTATCTTAAAAAAAAAATCTAAACAAGCTGATCCCACAACAGCAAGCTGGAAATCACGCGCTGAAATGCATCACAAAATAGTTGATGAAAGGGCAAATATCTCCAAACAAAATATACAACCTTTATCTAACTTCAGCTGCAGTACGACACGCATCGCGACAAAAAGGCTACACAAGCTGAGGCCCTTGCTTAATAATACACAAGAAACTGTCTATCAACATGAGTCGAAAACTAGAGAAAAATTTCTCTATGGCTTTATCTCATTCACAAAGAATACAAACACTAAAGTGGGATACAGAGAATATTACTATACTAGCGGTTTTTGCCCACTGTGATGAGGAAATAGCCCAAGGCCAAAAAAAATTAAAAAAAATAATGAAACTTCTAATATGAGAATACGAATTGACGGAGAGAGTCAAACACTATGCAAAAGGATTTCCTCCAACAGATGCAATAGGGCCTTGAGAGACCGTTCTGCATGAATGTCAACTAATTAGTTAAACAAACAGGCTAGCAATATATGAAAGTAAAATTACAATATAGCTAAAATGAATTTAGCAAAAAACAGAAGAATAAGCGCAAAGTGGAAAAACTTCACATTATTACACAACAAATGCAATATCTTTTCGAGAAAAAAGTCGACCCAAAGAAGAAAAGGTGAAGATGGCTTACGATATTTGGTTGATTGGCACTTGCCCAACTATAAATCCCAAAGAACCTGCTAAACAAAGCATATATATTAGGTGTAATGTGGATAGAGTGGGGAAAAACATATTTAATGAGAGTATCAAGCAGAAATAAATTACCACTTGGAGAATCAAATGTAGCTACACCAGGAGCATAGGATGCAACAGAATTTTGGAGAAACCAGGACTCATTTGCATCACCAACATAGGGAGCTGGCAATGAGCTCATGTCCCAGAATGGAGTCTAAAATACCCAACACAAAACAATCAGAATTTTAAAAGGTAAAAAATATGGATTATTTTTATCCAAACTATAAAAATAGGGAATATGTGTATATCAAAGGGGGCAGAGTATTGCATTTCTAGTGTACGTTACAATTTTAACCAACGGTTTTTGAAATCATTTCCCTAACTTCTCTCGTATACAATATGGCCGTTTTTTAATATTATCACAAAATAAAGTAATAAAAGAAAAGGTTATGAAAACTATGGACGAAGTGGGTTAGCTCGACTGGTAAGAGCGTCCACTACCTAGGCCTTAGGTCCTGGGTTCGAGTCACCTGGGGGACGAGTGGGTTTTTTCTTTCTTTCTATGGTAAGGCCAAACTTTAAATTAAAAAAAAAAAAAAAGGTTGTACAAACTACAAAATTGCTATAATTGCTGCCAACGTGTTAGGCTTGCACAATATGCAAATGTCATACCTGAATCTGTTCATACACTATAGGCAAATATTAATACACACTTTTTCTACCTAACATAACATGATCCTTGCAACACTACAATTTTTAAGTGAAAACTAAGATCTACACAACATTATCTACGAAACATACCATATTGCTAGATTCCAAGACAGCATCACATGGAAGATCAAATGGGTTGGTAGGTTTATGCTCAGTTGCAAGTGAATGTACTCCAGCCTATAATAGCAGACAGAATGATAAAGAAGATTTAAATTGTGGAAAATGTGAATTTCAATTGGACTATCAGGCCAAAAAAAGATTAAAAAAGAAAAAAAAATCAGAAACTTACCATTACAGGAGCTGTGGAGAAATCATGTGTCACCATACTGAAATTTGAAAAGCTCAAGGAAGGAGGTTCAATCTCACCAGGAGTTTTTACATTACCCTTGTTACCCAGAGTCTGCAAAATCAAGGTCTGCATATAAGCACAAGAAGAGCAACATTTTTCATCAGATTTCCAGGAGATGTATCAACCTTGTATACGCCAAATCCACGAGGTTTATTAGCATCTGAAGCATGAAGCACTGCAGCTCGATCGTTATTTTTTGTTACATCCTCAACTGGCTGTTTCCTGGGATAATCTTCAAACGCATTCCATAACTGCACAGTAATAAAAATGCACCACGAGAATCCAAAGAATAAATAAATTACGCGAAAAAAAAATTAAAATAGATTTCATATTTTCAACTTTTGGCATATTTCATGCAGGATACAGTAGTTACCGGGGAGTTATTTGTGGTGGTTTCAACATTTTGGACGCCATCGTGCCAAAGTGCTTGCATTGAAGCAGAAGGTTCATGATACACTGGATTTTGATTTGAAGAACTCTGATCAAGTGAAAATGGGTTACGATTTCCTACATTATTACCATCAGAATATGTCACTGCGGCTGGGTTAGATTTTTCAGTACCCACAGGCACCAAGTTCTGAGGTACATCAAATGTCGCCCATCCTCCATAGTTTGTTTGCTCACTGACCGTTGCCGCTGAAGGAATAGGAGAGTGTTGGAATAAATCAACAGACTGAGCTAACGGCAACTCGGGTGGATGAGAATTGCGAGTCATAGGTGTAGAAGTAACGTTTTGAGGTGCAATGGATTTGCTAAAGAGGTCTGAGCCATTGAAGGTGGTGGGAATTGAAGATTGAGGTTGAGAGGGGAAAGATGAGGTTTTGTTATGGAATGTATCCGATGATTGTTCAGGTTTAGAGGAAATTTCTTGCAAGCCTAGAGAATTTACGGATTTGAAAGAGACGGAGTCGAATGATCCAAAGCTGCCTGAAGATTCACTTCTCTGCATATAAGAAAATTGCAGTCAGGCACCGAGTGATGTCATCACAGCATAATTTCCGCAGATTTACATCAGACATTTACTGATACACACATTCAAGTTCGGAAAAATACAGGTCAGCGTAAAAGCACGAGTAAAATAACTTAGCGGAAGACAAGCATATTTTCCTAAAACTTAGATAAAACATGGGGATAACGGTTATCTAGATTTTTTGGTTTTTATTTTTTCCGGGCCATGGGCTTCTTCAGACTTTCAACAACCGAAAAAAAAAAAAAGGATAAGACGATTCACGAGTGTTAATCAAGGAGGATGCAACTTTCATTGAAGAAATTGGAAGTTAGTTTTTCCTTCAGACAATACATGAACCTAACATTTTGCAACCAATTTATCAAAAAATTATATCCATCCTCAACGCAAGCATGAATCAGGAGAGTAACATAGATATCTATTTCAATTTATAATGGACATCTGGACTTGTAAGCCCTAAAGTAGGTAGCCCTGAAAGCCGAACTCAGCAACTTACTAGGAGTGCGGTTTGGCAAATAAATCCAGCAGAAATAATGATATGATTCACATATACCCATAATTCCAATTTTCCATTTTTTTTTTCTATTTCTCTTTATTTTAATTTCAATTGTTTCTTTTGTGTCCCTTGTCATTATTTTCTTCTTAGAGAGTGGGAGATGGGACAAGGAGTGCACATTTCACTCCAACTTACCAGCCTAGTTTGATAAAAAAACTAGTCATAGAAGAATAAGACAATTGCCTAGAGACCATTTTCTGAAAACAAAAACACTTCAAGCACAAGCATTTCCAAACAGATTACAGGTAAACTAAAAACCATATTACAAACTAAGACTCATGATAACTTCAGCCTGTTGGCATTCAGAATTAGAAAAGCATGACCTGGGGACGCCATATTCTTCCTCCATTGTTTACGTTATGATGCCCAGTGTCACTAGAGAAATAACTTGAAGTGTCACTAAAGGGGCTCCCAATTTCTCTCTGAGAGCTAGGAGGTGATAGCACATCAGATCTGAACGGATCACCTCCACTAGAAACAGAATAGTCTGAAGCTCTAGGATACGATCCGTCGTTTGCACCACTCAAACGACTCGGACTCAAGAAACTAAAGATTTTCTCCTCATAGAGGCCTCGATCTGAACCAGGCTTTCTGGTAAGTGAAGGTACAGCTTTCCCATAACGTCGTTCTTCATACTGAAAATCATACGGTGGGCTTTGAGAATACGAATGGTACGAGCTTGCTCGCCTGGTCTCAACTACATGGTTCTGAAAAATCAGTCCAGGATCACTATGTTAGTCTAATAGCACCGACTAAAACCCTTCGCCACAAAGGTTAAGTCATTTTTGTGGTCCACAAGCATAACCTGTGAATCTCTTGGAGGTCGATTAGATGACTTCTCGAGGGCGTATATTTTTTCCACATAAACGTTCTTTATAAACTCACGCACTTTATCAACATTGCTGCGCCAGACGAAAACATGTTGTGTAAGAACCAGTTTTTTAAAACAGAAAAAAAAAAAAAAAAAAATACCATAGACATTAAAGCAATAGAATTTGAACCTATTATCCGGAAGCATTTGCTTTTGTGAGTCCCAGGTAATCAAAAATAACTCTCTTGCACGCTGGAATAGCAATATATAATGAGTAACAGCAAAAGAACATCGCTGAAGGACAAGTAGGAATGTTATTTACCTGATTACCACCTTTCTGAAGTGCATCTACTTCTTGAGAAGTAAACTTAGCCATGGAAACGGACTTAACACGATGTGTAAACTCACGACTGCAATCAAGAAAAATTACACGATGTAGTAATATTTGAAAAGAATAAGTTCAAAGCAGCTTTCCCATTAAATATTACTACATCACACATGGATAACTATATGCCTTGCTAAATGAAGTTTAAAAATATCTGGAGATCATTCAAGGCATTTTAGTTGACTTATATCCAATAACCGTCAGCTACGGAAATCATAATCCATATATCAGACTATTGATACAAGTTCATCCCAGGATTTGATGATTCCATGTATGTATATATAGAATCTCGAAATATAATTTTCTTATGAGCATTACTCTTTGGAAGGTTCCTCCTCACCAAAACCTATATCATAATTTCAGAACCAAAAGTTCAATTTGAGAAACACTACGTGAATAATTAATTTCTTTGAATATATAACTATAATCATCGCAAAAAGTGCATTGTTAACATCACACATTCTTAAAAAAACTTGCCCTCAACTCATCATACAGGAAAACATGGATACTCACTGTATTCCACTGCATATCGGACAAACAAACGTCCAAAAATTTGTGCACACATACTGAGGACCCTGCAACCAAAAATTATATCAACAAAAGTCATATAGCATAAGTTAAGAACAAATAAGAAGTCATTCTTTACTTATTGATTGGAAAATGCAAATAGTCAAAAATTGACTCGAACAAAAAACCACAAGTTATTTCAGTTTTAACACCCAATTAACATAGAAAATTTTCTTTCAAAAGAAAAAACACTAGAAACTTAATCATATATCACCTCTAATATGAAGGAAACTAAGTCACGAAGAAATGATAAGATTCAACAATTATGACAATACAGAACGGAATTTCCAACAGACCAGTAATAAATGTATACATGTATATACACGTATATATTACCAAGCTGTTGCAGTTAATGCATCGGCGATTGGGAGGGAGCTTCATCAGACCCCGAATAATCTTTTCGTTCTTCTCCTCTTCTCTTCTGCTAATCATTTTCAGAAAAATTCAATCAGAAACCCCAATCAATAAATCGAGCCACAAATTATTTCCCCCAATATTATCGATAAAAATAACAAGGCCCCTGAGTTAGAACTTCGAGCGAGAGAGAGGATTAATCAATAAAAAGAAACATATAGGGTTTTGGATTTATTAATATTAATTAATTCTTTCAAATGAATTTGAAAAAAGGGAGTTCGAAACAGCTCTCCCTCCCTTCACCTCTCTCTCTCTCTCTCTCAACTTTCAGAAGATTTGATTATGGTAATAATGATGTTTTGCATTACAATTATGGCCGTTGGGAAAAGCTAACGCCAGGAAACATCCTGACGTGCTGCGTTTAGTTGTACTTGTGTTTCCGTTTGGAAAGACCGGAAATGGCCTGGCGATAGCTAATTATTCAGTGACAAATTGATTGAATGATTAATTTTAATAAATTATTAATTTAAATAGATAAGAAACCAAATAAAATCGAAGATTTTTAAAGTTTTCAATGTAAGAAAAGTGAAAAATGATTTCTTGCATGACATGACAATAGAAACCTCGAAAATCTTCGTCCAAAATACGAAATAGAAAACATATTTGTCCACTATATTTGGCAAAATTTATTTAAAGCCATCATGATACTAACAACACATAAAGTTTTAATATGGAAATTGTCTAATAAATATGGAGTAGAAAGCATATTTGTTTACTATATTATACATTCATTTTTTTTATTTATTTTTTGCACACTAGATACAAATTTTCTTTTTTTTTT
>BMAC01001137.1:158355-168392 GCA_014905375.1 Phtheirospermum japonicum
GAAATATTTAGGCGATTTTGAAGATCTCACCTTCCTAACGAGAGTAAAGCGGGCATGTCCTTAAAACCGAAGGTTTTTAACATTAGGGTTAGGTTTTTCGAAGTCACATAGAATTATTGATTCGCGTGAGTTACAGCAAGTATGGGGAATGCAGCTCTGGAATGTGAATCTATGGGCCGTGCTAGAAAGCTACGGACGAGAGGTAAAATTTATCTACTATTTATTTTATATCATTGTTTTTTATTCGATGTTTATTGCTAAATGGATTATCACTGTATATGGGATTTTTTTTAACAAATTATAATTTTTTTCATTAATGCTATAGGAAATGATTTTTTTATGAAATCTGGTGTAGATTAATTTTGTGCTAGAAATCTTTCGATTTCCGATGAACTGGTTTTATACAAAATAGTTTTATAAAATAGTCATTGATTATAGTGGTCTGTCATATTTTTTATATGAAACTTGCATATTATTGATGGGGAAAGGGAAAATCACTTGTTGTATACTGAAGTTTTTTGGATTGATGTTGTGTATTGGCGAGCGAAAAAAGTATTTGAGGCATGCTAAAATATTGAATGCAAATGTTATGTCTGTTTTTTTAGCATGCTTAAATAAAGGTTGCTAATTTTATGGTTATGGTTTGATAACTGAAATATATTTTCTGAATTGAATAATTAAATGTGGAAAATTTTGGGTAGGATGGTTGGCATTATAGGACTGATATAAACCTTGGGCTACTTCTTCTTTCTGATGCTTCTACTTATACATTTTTGCTTATGTTCAAATTGCAACAATAATTATCTATATTATATAGAAATGTGTTATTTATGTTGATGGTTTTTGCTAAATTTGTTCAAAGGTTATCAAAAAGATGATGATTATGTTGTTAAAAAAAAAAGTTGTATTTACATTTTTAGGGTTTGCAGATTAAATGCACTTACCCAAGTTCTTTGCAAAATAAAGGTTTAAAAAGCTAGATTATTGATTTAGCATAATCAAAATTACATTTGATGTGTAGTGAAATCACATATATGCTGCGGACACAAATTTAGACATAATTTATGCATTTAAAAAGGTTGAGTCAGAAGTTTAGACAGTTTAGCTACGTTTACTTGTTCGAGTCTTGGTTTTTGTGTGTTGAATTTGCTAGTTTAATTATCATTTCTGGAATAATTAATTAAATCAGTGCTAAAATATAGTTAGCATTGTGCTCGTAAAAAAACACTTAATTGCAATCAAGTGGTGCAGTTTATGTAAAATACTGCAAGATGTATATTGAAGTGATTTATTTCTTCTCTCTGGTGGATAAGATGTAAACCTAGTTTCTCATTTTCCAATAGTAATTAGTATTATTTAGTTTGATGAGGTGTAGTTTCATGCTAAGAATATTTTAAGCATGCTTGAATAAAGATTGCTAATTTTATGCGTATGGTTTGCTAACCTCTGTCTTGATTAKTGAAAATYAATTATTAAACATGCTAAAAAATAATTAAATAAATGCTAAAAATTAAATTTAGAGGCTAGATTCTTGATTTATCCGAATCAAATTACTTTTATCAACTTTCATCTGGTGGGGACACAAAATTAGCACATGTARTTTATGCATTTAAATTCTTGGCTTTCTTGTGTAGATATTGCTAATACAATTATGGTTACTGAAATAATTAATTAAATTAGTGATAATATATAAATTGTATTTTTTTCTGGTGAAATATATTTAATTGCATGCAAGAAATTGGAGAATGTGTAGTTTCATGCTAAGAATATTTTAATAATGCTTGATTAAAGATTGTTAATTTTAATTGTATGGTTTGCTAACTTCTTTCTTAATTACTGAAAATGGATTATTACGAATGCTAATAAATAATTAAGTAAATGCTGAAAATCAAATTTTAGAGTCTAGAATCTTGATTTAGCCGAATCAAATTACTCTTGATGTTTTATCAACTTTCATCTGGTTGAGACAAAAAATTAGCACATATACTTTATGCATTTAAATTCTTGGGGGTTTTTGTGTAGATATTGCTAATTCAATTATGGTTTCTGAAATAATTAATTAAATCAATGATAAATATAATTAGCATTATTCTGGTGAAATGTATTTAATTGCATGCAAGTAATTGGGCATTTTGGTAAAATTGCAAGATGTATGTTGAACATGGTTTATTCCTTCTTCCTGGTGGATCACATTTAAAACTTGTTTTCTGATAGCAATGTTATGTAGATATGCAGGATCATGTGGATCACATGTAGGTTGTTGATTTTAGAATATTGAAATGCTAAAATGGCAAAATAACTTGTGTTATGATAAGTTATTTAGTTTGTGTATGAAGAATATTTTGATAATGCTTGAATAAAGATTGCTAATTTTATGTGTATGGTTTGCTAACCTCTGTCTTGATTACTAAAAATGGATTATTAAGCATGCTAAATAATAATTAAATAAATGCTAAAATTAAATTTAGAGTCTAGAACCTTGATTTAGCCGAAATAAATTACTCTTGATGTTTTATCAACTTTCATCTGGTTGAGACACAAATTAGCACAAATTACTCTTTTTATTTTTGGATAATGCATAATGAAGAAGCTGACTTGTTAGTCTGCACGCATTTATATTTTGTTGTTATTTTCAAAAATTGTATGTTTGCAAGTGAAAATCATTTGTAATATCATTTTTTGTAACTTTCTTTGCAGGAACGATGTATTATTCTCTAACGATAGGGTTGCACTGAGAAGACACAAGTTGAAGACAATAGGGGGTGGTTATAGTAATTTACAACTTCATAGTAATTTAGAATAACAACTTCATATTTCTAAGGGTGGTTGTTTTTCCAAAAAAATCGGCCATTTAAAGTTTGAATTAGTCAATATGCTAACTATAATATTTTTATAAAAGGGCTATAATAACTTGACTAATGTACAAGAACTACCTGTTTTAGTTTTTTCAATGTAGTCTTGTGCTATTTACTTTAAAATCACATGCATTGTTGTTGATTAAGTGCAGTATAAAACTTCATTACTTTGAATAATGTGTTAGTGACCGGAAAAATACACACTTAAAAATTCTATAATATCTGCAACAACTTTAAAAATTAGTAATTAAAAACTCCAGTTTATGAGAAAAAAATAAAAACAAAAGGGAAGCTATTTCAGAAAAAATAAATAACAGTTGGAGCTTATGAAAATGTCAGGAGCTAACTTGAAAATGAATAAACAAATAAGAGAAAGAAATATGGGAAGAAGAATAAAAGTTTTTAATAGCAAATACTTAAAAGGTTGGGCTAGAATTGTAAAAAACTTAAAAGTTTGGGTATTTTTTGGCAATTCTCACTTAAACAATAACGCAATATGTAAAACAAGAACCACGAACACAATAATTAAATTAAAAAATGTATTTGAACACGATTATAAAGAATTAAAATCTGCTTCTATTATAGAAAAACAAGTTCATCAACAAAACTTGTGGATTTTAAACTTATCTAATGATGAATTATAAAAACTACTGCCACATAATTAAAGGCAGATACGAAAAAAAAGAAAAACTTGTTTCATCTGAATCTAACTAAAATTTCAAAACCGAAAAGAAAAGCAAAAGGGGCGAACGTATGGCATGTTAATGCAGGTGATTTTGTTTCCATTTATTATTAAAATAAATATGGATAGTTATTATAATATCTTGGCTTGATTGGAAACAAAAACGGCTGGATTGATTAATTTATTTAGGAATATCGGAAGAAATACGTATGTGCCCTTTGCAATTATTAAGAATGTATTAATAATATAATTAGTTGGAATCATCTTGACCATAAAAATTATTTAATCTAATGGTTCATGTGGGTTCCTAGTTCCCACACATGGGATTGGTTCCCACATGAACCTAATCCTATATATATATATATATATATATATATATATATATATATATATATATATATATATATATATATATATATATATATATATGATTAGGTTCAAATGAGAACCATGTCATTATATGTGAATCTAGGGTCTATTATGGGCCTTAGATCTAATTAAATGGATAGATCAGATTTTTTGTGTATTTTCTTACTTGATTAGAAATATTAGAATTGTCTAATAAAAGCACTATTGGTGTATATAACTGAAAATATTAATAAAGCACTGTGATTGTATAATAAAAGCACTGCTGGTATATAATAAAAGCACTAATTCGCAGGTTCGCATATAATGACATGGTTCTATTTGAGCCCACCCCTATAGGGTTGGGTTCCGGTGAGAATAGGTTCGTGGGTGAGAAATGA
The DNA here is from genome assembly GCA_014905375.1 of Phtheirospermum japonicum. Classification (NCBI taxonomy): domain Eukaryota; kingdom Viridiplantae; phylum Streptophyta; class Magnoliopsida; order Lamiales; family Orobanchaceae; genus Phtheirospermum; species Phtheirospermum japonicum. Next base: position 162,639 of record BMAC01001137.1, read on the forward strand.
GAATGAATCCTACCCATTATATCTAATCTAATCTAATAGATATAATTTAATCAAATAAATTAAAAACTTAAAATGCAAGAAACGCATGAAATATTTGGACCCCAGATCTGAAATCTCTTCTAATCCAAAATCTGGCGCTTCTCGGGCTTGGACGCTACGCAAAGTGCATCTTGTACGGCGCTTCCACGCCTATGGTCGCCACCAGTCGGCAAAAATCGGCGTCGGAGGTGAGCCTCCCGGTAGATCTCCCGGTGTCCAATCTCTCTATACCTGATGCGGGTCCTGTGGTGGCATCCACAGAGTAGAGTTACGATAGGCCGTCGATAAGCGTGTAGATCGAATCGGATCACGCAACATGCTCGAAGAAAGGTCAGACCCTGGCCCACACGCAGCTAATCCCTAATTTAGCCTTAAAGAATTTGATAGCTATGTGGAAATCTCATATCCCCAGATCTGGAAATTCCACCATTGGGGCACGACGATTAGACTGGACAAAGGCGATGGATTGACCATTGATGTTGCTCCAATTTTTTACTTTTTGTTTGTTGAGTGTGTGTAATGGAGTCTGAATGATGATTCTTTGGTTTCTATTTTTTTTTCGCCTTATTTATTTATTTTTTCCAGAAATTTATTGTTTGTAAAGTATAAAAAAGATGGGCGAGTGAGTATGGAATGTAGAAGAAGAATTGTGCAGAGGCGACAAATTAACTATGACTGTTGCTCTATTTTTTTACTTGTATTGCATGAGCATTGGAGTTTGATTAATTATTTACTGATCATGAAATATATTTGTTGCTGCTTCAGAAATCTAAGCTTTCATTTTTTTTTTCTAATTTTCTAATTGTGATGTGGTTTGTGCACAAGTAGGTGTCAGTATGTGCACAGTAAGGTGTTCACTTGTGCACGATCACGCAGTAGCAATGGTATTTGCACATGTTATGATTAGAAATTTCTGCGCGTGTTGTCGTCTGATGCAAGTGTGATGTGATTTGTGCACAAGTAAGTGTCGGTGTCTGCACAGTAATGTGTTCACTTGTGCACGATCGTGCAGTAGCAATGGTGTTTGGGCATGTTATGATTAAGAATTTATGTGCGTGTTTTCATTTGATGTCATTTTCGTTTGATGCAAGTGTGATGTGGTTTGTGCACAAGTAATTGTCAGTATGTGCACAAGTAATTGTCAGTATGTGCACAGTAATGTGTTCACTTGTGCACGATCATGGTGTTTGCGCATATTATGATTAAAAGTTTATGCGCGTATTGTCGTAATATGTTGTTGTCGTCTGATGCAAGTAAGTGTCAGTTTGTGCACATTAATGTGTTCACTTGTGCACGATCGTGCAGTAGCAAAATGGTGTTTGCACATGTTATGATTATAAAATTCTGCGCGTATTATTGTCTGATGTGGTTGTCGTCTGATGCAAGTGTGACTTGTTTGTGCACAAGAAAGTGTCAGTTTGTACACATTAATGTGTTCCCTTGTGCACGTCCGTGCAGTAGTAAAATGGTGTTTGCACGTGTTATTCTATTTTTGTGTGCACGATCACGCAATAGCAAAATCGTCTGATGCAAGTGTGATTTGCATTATTTTTAATAATGCAATGAGATATGCACAATAATATAATAAGATATGCACAATAATGAAATAATTTATGCACAGTCGTGAAAACTTATGCTGGCAAGCAATTTTAAATGAGTTAGTTTATTCATGTTATTTAATAATTCATGAATTTTGTAATTTAATTYTGACATTAAGTTGAGTAAGATGCACTAATTTTTAGTATTTTATTTCAAATTATTATAACAATATTATGATTCGACCGTTGGGTAGGATTTTGGTTGACCCGGACTATACCTTATTGATGTGGTATGATATTAGAAAGTTTTAAGAAAATGAAAAAGATCTTTTAGATTTTTTTTTCTGAGATTATCATTTCGTCCACTTTTAGAATTCTAATTCTGATTATGATTTGAACAAGATATATGTTTACAATGTGTGGTTAAACAAAGGACAGTAGAAAAGAATTTACTTCAGTCTGTTTTATTATATTTTTGTGTGCACGTTTTATTGCATTATTGTGCAGATTTTATTGCACAATTGTGCATATATTGGCATATACTTGTGCACATAAATATAACCCGCCTAAAACTCATGGTTCATCACAAAAGTACAAAAGCACACTTCCACCATTACATACAATCAACTAGAAAAAAAAACTGCCAAACCGAACCAAATTATCGATTCATTTTCTGTCTGTCTTACAATTTCCAATATTGATCCATTGCCTCCTTCCTCAAATCAACCAAAAATTACAATTTCCAAATAAGTGGTTCTTATAACCTTGTTTTGAGCATAGTAGATACTGCCAATTTTGGGAAGAACATCACCTGCAATATTTTCTGATGAATCAGTTCATAAATAGTACACACACCACAAATATAACACGACGGAGAATTATTTAAAAATACATAACATGTACACAATTCTTACTGGACTATTGTGCACAAGTTAATACATAATTGTACACATATTGGAATTTACTTGTACACAAACCACATCTCACATACATCAACTAAAATTATATCAAACGGCAACACATATAAAATTGTTAAACCATATGTGCTATACTGTGCACAAGATAATACATTACTTTGCACATAATGAAACATAATTGTGCACAGATAACATCAAGCTGAATCTCAATACTAAGAATATAAAAATTAGCATTCATCATCAATGATCTTCCTAATCATCCTATGCATCCTAATAAATTGGACATTCTTTTGTCAGTTTATTCAAACAGATCAAAACCAGGTACAGACTAAAAGGGCACAATGCCAAATAATCGAATAATGCAAAGTACTAAAAGTGTAATCATTTGTCTCTTAATGCTGAACAATTAACCAAAAAGTTGAGGAAGGAAAATACAAGAACATACGGAGAGCCAAAAATGAATTAACTAATCCTTGATTCCAAGTTAAGACACAGGTGAAAAATACCTTAAGTTACAATTACAATTCTCATCACTCTCACTGTCCCAATCGTCCAAAATCTTGAGGTGGCCATACCTATACACCAAACAATAATGGGTTCTTAAGTTACACAGTTGAATACAACACACTTAACACAATACAAGTTTTCTAACCAAGACTATTCATAATTTTAATCAATTTATCAAACTTGAACTCCAACCCCAAAACCCCTCAGTGTTACAAGTTGCAGAGAATATTAAAATAATAAGAACAGGCCATTGAAAGCTTACTCTACAACTTTGCCAAGTACCAAACCATAAGGAATTGGGTCGAGTTGTCGTGAATCATTAGATGAGTGATATTATCTCCCTGAATCCACACATGACCCTTTGGCACCTATTGTAACCAAATAAGGATTGTAACATCCCATATTAGTGCATTATATCTTCATTACAACTAACGAGCAAATCTTAATAGCCATTTCATAATTATAGTTTGAACAGTATAGTGATTTACAAAAAATAAAAAAAAATCAACAACTATTAGCACAAGAACTGTATATGATGCACATAATAAGTAATAAATTGCACAATAATAAGAATTCATGTGCACATTAATAAAAACTCTTTTTTAGAGGATGACATAAACAAGAAAAATCGGATCATATTTGTTCAGTGTCAGGCCAGAGACTTACAACATATATACAAGGAATACTGCATGCACAAAAACCGTATACGATGCACAATGATAATAATTATTTTGCACATTACTAAGTAATACACTGTCCAATAATTGAGAATTACACAACCACTCAACACAAGAAGTAAGATCTGACATTCATTGCAGAAAATTAAAGTTTCAAAAGGACTAAGTTAAGTTTGTAGGTCAGTTTACAGGATTCTCAAACTTAGCAGGAATCACAATTTTTAGAAGCAATACCGACCACAATTCATCCACTTAAAACCTAAAATCAGTAATTAATATTCAAAAAAATTAAAACCTAAAACTCAATATCTGCTCAAACAAATTAAATTCCACAACAAAAAATTAATTCAAAATACATATACATGTGATTCGCGAAAAAAATATTTTGATTCACGAAAAAGAAAAAAAGGAAAAACATTGCCTGCAGGACGACAATGGGGTGAAGATGCACGCCTCCGAGGGGCGTCAGTTTCTGATTCAGGTCAACGTGCGTGAGCTGGCCGCCGTGCTTGTCGCGTGCCCGTCGGATTTTGTCCCATCATATGCTCTAAAATTGAGCGTATACTTTAGGGTTTCGGATTTTTTAAGATGGAGAGGATTATAGATAAATTGTGCGTATACTCTAGGGTTGAGAGAATATTTTTGCTTCTGTGCATGAAGATTGATCTAAGAAGACGAGGATTTTTTTTTTTTTGCCTCTGTGCTTAAAGAGTGGAGAAGATGATCCAAAAAGACGAGGGGGCCAAGTTGCTGAAATGAGAATGTCACATAATTACTGAAACGCCACCGAATGTCAAATAATTACTAAAATGCCACCTGGTAATTTTAGAAAAAGGCATTAAAAATAGTGGTTAGGATTCATTCTCATTTCTCACCTAAAGATCCATTCTCACATGATCTTATACCTATATATATATATATATATATGTCTTAGTACTAGACGTGTTCAGGCGGTTCGAACTGTCGGTTCGGTTTCAGCAGAAACCTCGAACCGGAACCGAACCGTGAAAACCGGACCGGTTTGTGGCGGTTTGCAAACCGCCGGTTCACGGTTAGGTCCCGGTTCGGTTTGGCCGTTTTCTTTTCGTTTTTTTTTTTAAAATTCATATGTTTTGGATTTTTGAAATTAATATATATTTTTTAAAATGTATCAAATGAGAAAAAATTATATTAGAAGAATTTTAAAATTTTGAAGTTAGTGGGAAAATATAACAAATACTTTGAAATTTTGAATTTATTAAAAAAATATAAAATTGAACCATTTAAAATATTTGAAGTTAAAATAAAAAAATTATATTAGAAGAATTTTAAAATTTTGAAGTTAGTGGGAAAATATAACAAATACTTTGAAATCTTGAATTTATTAAAAAAATATGAAATTGAACCATTTAAATATTTGAAGTTAAAATAAAAAAAATTATATTAGAAGAATTTTAATAAATTCAAAAAAAAAAAAAAGAAATTGGACTTGAACTATTTTCAAATATTTGAAGTTAAAATTTGAAATTTTAATTTCAAATAACTGAAGATAGTTGCCTACGTATCCCTTACCTTGGGAATCAAAGTCCACATAGTTCTCACTTACCTTACTTACCTTGGAATCGGAAGCGGTGGTGCGGGGGTACCATACTCATCCATTTACCGACTCGTTGCTAGATCTCGTAGTATCATAATACGTCTCGCTCTCTTCATCTTCACTAAGAACGTTTTTTTGTTTCCGTCGATAGGCGTTGACCCAATCATGCAATAACATTTGACACTCGAGATTGTGAGGTGTAAGTTTGGATCTCCGCTCGTCCAGCATGTACCCCCCTTCACTGAATGCTTGTTCGACTGAAACGGTTGATACGGGAACGGCCAATATCTCCCTCGCAATGATGTTAACAATGGGATAAAGTGATTTCCTCGATGCCCACCAATTCAAAATATCAAACTCGCTGTCGGCTTCATTTTCCCCCCAACGTTCCATACTCAAAATTCGTTGTTAGATAAGCTTCAAGTTCTCGATAAGGGTTAGAACCGAATGAATAACCCGAACGCCCCATTCGTGACTTTTTTTTGTTTCAAAAAATCTTG
>BMAC01001137.1:169355-180107 GCA_014905375.1 Phtheirospermum japonicum
TTTTTGTAAAGTCCATGAATTATCAACCCAATGACATGTAACACCCATGTAAGAGTTTCGTTCCCAATGATCACTCCAAACATCCGAGCAAATTGAAACTTTGTTTGGTAAACTAGAAAATTCATTACATAAGTTTAACTTATATTCACCAACAACTTTTTTAATATCACGAGTAAGGGTAGAGCGTGAGACTCTCGTAATCGAGGGATTAAAAGAAAGTTGGGTGAACTTTTCATATAAATCATCATTGACAAAGTTAAAAGGAAGAGATCTAGAAGAAACAAATTTTGCTAATTCCTTTCTATGAGTAGCATCGGAATATGTAAATAAAGAAGAGGAGTTCGTACTTACTTGTCCTCCTTGTAGTTGCGTTTGAGTCCTATCGATGCCGACTTTGTCGGGGTGTTTGTTGTTGAGATGGTTGTGCATATTCACATATCCTCCTCCTTCTAGAAATTGGTAAGATGATGTACAATAGTTGCAAGTGACACGGTACCTCCTTTTTCATTTTTTGCCGTCTTCTGGAGGTGGCTCCTTTGTGGGTGGTGGGATCTCGATTTTTTGAAAATGTATCTTGAAAATGTCGGGTTTTAACTCCGTTGTTGCCCGAGAACGAGTTTTTGGATTTCTTGGAGGAGGCAATTCATCCTCCTCTTCAATGGGCGGCACATCTTCACCGGCAAAGGCGACGGCGGCTTGATAAGTTCGATCAATATTGGTATCACTCCAATCTTTGTCAATTTCGATGCGATTGAGATTGTAGTCACCGACCGAAGGAGTGTTGCCTTGTGATAAGACGATGGGCTGGACATTGGCGTCGTCATCGAGTGCTATACTCTTCCCCTTATCGGCTCAACGAGAACGAGAAGAACCTCCACGGCTTGACTTTTTTTTTTAGAAGTTAAGATTAATACAAAAAAATAAGAAAGAGTAGTAGTGGGCTAAAGTAGTAGGATTATAAATATAGGATTATAACTAGAAAGTACGAAATATATTTGGAATTATAACACTAAACTTAAATAAGTTTAGTTTAGAATTAGGAAGGCTTGATAATAATTAAAGAATCTTGGTAAATCACAAAATTCGCAAAGAGGGACAATGTAGAATAGAGAGATTATAGAAGATGAGAGATTGGTGTGAGAGAAATAAGTTGGAATGAGGGGTATTTATAGGAGTGAAAAAATCAAAAAAAAAAAAAAAAAGATAAACCGCCGGTTTTGGTCCAAACCGGCCGGTCAGGCGTTTGAATCAACGGTCACTTGATCTCGACTGTTGATCATCAACGGTCACAAGATCAAGACCGTTGATTTCAAAACGTCTCGCTGACCGCGCCCCAACGACTACTTTTGGACGATTAACCGCCGATTTGAATCGGCAATTTTTTTTTCTTTTTAAATTCTCTAACCGGTGGTTGAACCACCGGTTACGGTTTGGGGTATGGGGAAACCGGAACCGGCCCGCCTTAACGGCGGTTGCGGTTTAAACCGTGGTCAACGGTTTCTGCAACCGTTGACCGCCGGTTCAAACCGGCGGTTTGTCCGGTTTCTCCAAACCGGTGAGCAAGTCAACTTAGTACACATTATGTTTTTCACAAATTATTACAAATAATACTAAGATTGTCGCACATAATAATAATATTATTACATTCAGTAATCGTAATGATCATTCATCAAAATTATTTCCAATGCTCATCAACTCAAAGTAAGTTTTTTTTTTGGGCAACTCACTAATGTTTTTAATGATTGCCAACTCAATTAACCTGGTTTTATAACAAAATAATCGTGGTATACATCTGCAAAAGTTATTACACAATCAGGGTTATGATTAACACAACCACTGTTAAGATTATCACATCCATTAATATCATAACAAGACATCAACCTTATATTTAATAATTACCTATTCAAGTGAGTTACTTACTGTAACAAAATAAGTGTAGTACACATCCGGAAATCGTGTTTTCACATATGCTCAAGCTTTTAATAATAAAACTATTATTACTAATAATAAAATTAGTACAACCAGTAATCATATCCACATATCGAATCCAGCACCAGCTTTAGATTTAACCTAAAATGAATGGCGAAATCCATGATTATGAACTTAGCAAACCTAATCCACCTCTTTCTGTCATCTAGTGGGTCATCTCTGTGCGAGGACACTAATCAGACTATCAATCGATAAGATATGTTCTAACACAAGAGTTTGGATATCTAGATCTGCATCCACGACGTCTTACCCGGGCGTTACTCCTTCAATCTCACGCTAATCTACGGATATAAAAGGACACTACTCTAGTTTTATTAAGCTTCCTAATTTTGTGTGTTTCAATCTTTTGCAACACCTCATTCCAAATACATGGCATATGTTTCCTCTCATGCCCAAAGTCCTACATAAACTTCATCTTTCATAAATCATTGCTCGACCCCAAATATCACAAAGTAAGAAGGAAATTGCGAAGGAGGGTGTAGTTTCGGTAGTAAATCAATCACAACTGAGATCGTGGTGGTGTTGGCGGCGGTAGAGTGGTGGCGATAACTGTTTAGATTTTAGTTGACGAATTTTAGATTTTAGTTTCAGGATTAAGTCTCTTTGCTTGGACACAAAGTTGAGAGAGAAAGGGGGTGGGGGTGGGGGGTGAGCATCATAAAAGTTTGGACGTAGAAAAAGAGATGTGGAGAGAGGAGATGAGGGGGAGGAGACAATATTTAAGAGAAGAAGAAAATAAGGGTATAGTTGTTCTATCACAACAAATATGTGTTAGTGGAGAAAAAAGATGGATGATCTAATGAGGATGAAAGCTTATTATTGTGTATTATTGATCATTCTTTTTTTTATTAAGTCTCACACTATATGTTCTTTCTAGTGCCTATATAATATAGTATATACATGTTGATTATTTAATTGATATAAAATTTTGAAACATTGACTAAGTTGCCTTTAATTATTCTTCCAAGTATATTTAATGAATGATTGTGCAACTTAAATCATTTGAGATGAGCTTATTTGAAACTGTTAAATCTTATTGCTTATAGAGTTGAAGTTTTATATTCAATCTTGATACAACATCCATTTTGATAAGTTATTGGGTTAACTTGATTTAAGTGATGGGCGCGGGTCGCCAAACCCATGAATAGTTTGCTCTGTATCTTTTTTGAATGAGATTAATTGATATTGTTTTCATTTTCAAACTTTGTGTTGGATAATTTGGTTGATCCATATCCTTGCCATTCTATAGTTCTTAAATTGGTAATTATTCTTATTAGAAGTGTAAATTGTTAATGCCTTCCAGGTGTTCGATAAAATGACTGAATGACAATTTTTAGTTAAATTCTCTTGTTAAGTATTCGAATAGTCTTTAAACTCATTTTTAAAATCGTTGCTTAGTTTTTATAAACGTTATTTACATTCTTGCATAGAGATTGACGCTCTCTTTGCAAGATTAGTTTATAATCATAATCAAAAACTCCTTTTGTTCGCGTGTTGAATTAGAATTTGCTAAGTTCGATATAACAAACATCGTCGACCCCGTATTTTCACTCCTTGAGAATTCGACTCTTTAACTTGCTAGTCTATAGTGATCTCGTTCTCTTGTGGGCGAACTTGCTTTCAAAACGTAAAACCTTTTAAAAGTAGACACACATTGTTTAACTAAAACTAATTTTTAAAGATCAATTAATTCGACTCAAAATTTGGCGCCATTGCCGGGGAGTGGCAAAGGCGTTGACGACGTTTATTTGTGTTATACTATGTACATTTATTTTTGGTTTGCCACTCGATGCGTTGATGTTATTTATTGTTGATGCAAGGTCGAAGAGGCCTTAAAGGTGAGCTTGCCCCATTCATCAACAACATAGAACAAGTAGGGATACCGAGATGACTCTTTCCTTTCCCCAATGGGAGTCCATCCGAAGCAACCCCAGCTACCATGTCAAACATTCCGTATTATGGCGGTCGAGGAACCAAAGGAAGAGGAGGAGGAACAAATGGTGGCCGAGGGAGAGGACACAACAACCACACTCCACCTCGCGATCAACCATATGGCATTTTACCCGACGGTGACATGCACGTAACCAACAGAACAACACCTGGGATGAAGACCCACAGGTGTTTGCTCTTATCGAAAACCAAGAGCGCAACCAGAACGAAGAACAAAGAGGACCCGAGATCCTCTAAGGTGGAAATAACAGGGGGCTCTAGTCCCAAGACTACTACCGAATGATGCTAGAAAATCCGATCGATCGAACACCACAGCACTTCCGGAACCGAGAAGAAGCTCGAGCCTTCAATGTTTGGGCAAATCAAGAGGACGAGTACAAATACTTTGGTAACGGAGGGCACTAGCCCCGAAAAAACCAGGGAAATAATGAATATGAGAACCGAGAGCGAGAACTGAATTATTCCCAAAACAGAGGAGAAAGGCAACCGTACCGTGTTTGGCAGGACAAAATTACCCGAAACAACGCATATGAGGATGAGGATCTCGGGCATTATGAAGATGATCGGTATTATGGGAATTGGGAAGAGTACGGTGGACAGAGATACTACGAAGGACGCGCTAATTTTGGTGGGGGACGAGCCCCTCGATATCCGAACGAGCGCCAACAAGGCGACCTCGTGTGCCCAACCATCGGTCCGTTCAGCTCAGCCCTAGTCTTAGGCCCCGCGGCCCGAGACTATGATTTGAAGTTCAACCATTACACCCAGCTACCCATTTTCTACGGCATGCCAAACAAAGACCTGCTTCATTTCATTCAAGAATTCTACGTGGTGGTGTCCAGAATTCTAGCTCGGGGACTAAATGAAGGGCAGCTTAGAATGAGGTGCTTCTCGAGCATCCTGAAGGAAAAAGCGAAGCGGTGGCTTCTATCTCTGCAACCTAACTCCCTAACCAATTGGGATATTGTTTTCAAGAAATTTGCGGGTAGGTTTTACTCGGCCCAAACGACGGCAAAGTTGAGGAGGGAAATTACCAACTTCGAGCAAACTGAAGGGTAATCATTCCACGAGGCGTGGGAACACTACAAAGGGATCCTCCATGCATTCCCGCATCATAAAAACAATGCCGAAATGGTTAATAAATATTTCCATGAGGTTTTGTTTCCCAGCTATAAGCAACAAGTGGAAGCGAAATCTGGTGATTTTGGAGATTTAACCGCGAGAGAAGCATGAGACCTATTTGAGCTCATGGGTGAGAAGTCGCAGCAGACGAGTTCCCAGCTTAGAAAGGTCAAAGTGTACAAGGTTTCAACTTCTCAATAAGAGAATAATAAGATCGATGAACTCATGAAGCAAGTCGCATTATTGCAAAATATGATGAAATGAGAGGAGGAGTTATTGTAACCGTCACACGAATTGTGTGGAATTTGTGGAGCGTTAAGACATAGGGCAAATGCATGTTAAGTAACGTTTGACGAAGATAAGGGTGAAGAGGTGAACACCATTCAAAACTTCAGCCCAACAATAAATCTGGCCAAAAATTCACCAAAAACTACGATCCTTACTCGAACACTTACAACCCCGAGTTCCAAGACCATCCGAACTTCAAGTACGGCCCGGGAAGTCCTAACTATGTGCCAATGCCTAAACAGACAGATCTTCAATACCTAGCACCACCTCCCCCGAACAGAAGTCAAGGAGGTCCGAGTAATTACAACTCCTACGTGAATAAAGTCCAAGGAAATTATCAACAGCGCCCTTCGCAAGGGCAAAATAACTCAAGCCAACAACAATATCAGGCTCCACAACAACAACAACAAGCTCCACCTCCCTTGAATCCTGATGAAGAATTGTGGTTGTGGCAACAATGACAAGAGTTTGAGACTCTACGCAACCGAGAAGAGACTCTCCGTACCGTAGAAGAAAACAATCGCAACAAGAAAAAAATGGACAAGCTGGGGATGATGATAGGACAGATCTCCATGACTTTAGAAAAGCTCGGGACCGACCCCGGGAATCTGCCTAGTCAACCTAAACAGACAATGGTAATACATGTACTCCGTGGACGAAAGAAATTTGATAGTGGGGTCGGAGAGTTGGAGGAAGAGAAGGTTGACAGCGAGACAATTTCGGAAGAAAGAGAAGCAAGTGCTGACGTGCCGCCCTTGAACGGAAAAAAGGCGGCGATCGAGGGGATTCATAAGTCCCAAAATAGATACATTCCAGGTTCTATCACCAGGGCCTTTCTGTCCAAGAGGGCCAATCCAAGCAAGGAAGGCGCAGCCAGGACATCCAGTCGGATAAGCCAAGAATCCGGCCGGATTGGAAGAACAGAGGCAACATCCGAACGGACGGACGAGCAAATCAGGTCGGACAACAAAACTGTAGCTCCATCCAATTGGACACAACAGTACATCCGGTTGGATGTGATCGATGAGCAGGGAATTCTAGCCATGTCAAGCCGCAACAAGTCATTCAAGACCCCATGCCATTTTGAGCCGTCTTAAGCCGACAAGGGAGAACAAGAAGTTCATGAAGTTCTTTAACATGTTGAAGAGCGTGAACATTAACCTTCCACTTCTTGATGTGATCAAAGCGATGCCGACATACATGAAGTTTTTCAAGGAACTCGCGTCAAAGGAGAGATGATTGGAAGTGAACGAGTGAATTGTGCTGTCAAAGGAAGTGAGTGCCATATGCCACCAACCACTACCGCCAAAATTAAGTGACCCCGGGAGTTTTGCATCACGATAAATCTGGGGGATGGGCAAAAGATATTACGTATCTTTTATGGAAAATTATCAATATAATAGATCAAAATATTTTTTTTTGTGTTCATATAATATGATCACCCTAGATCAAAAATTGCCACTCATAGTTCGTATACTTTAAAGGGCCGGTGCAAGAAATAATGGGGCCCTCTGTATTCATAATAAACAGGTTGCACTGATCTCGTCGAAGCAACGACCTGATAATACAAGGTCGCATGACCTCAACATAAGACAGGTTATCATGAGCTTGCCAAAGGAGCGATCTAATAACGTGAAGTCGCATGAGCTCGGTGCAGGAAAGCAGCAAGCTGTCAACATTAGCTCAGCACAGGTGCAAGGTAAATAGCAACACCGGATCACAACTCACTATAATTACTACATGACAAAATTGCCAGCCAGTGTACCTTCTGTACTATCTAATAGAGCCATTAGATGACATCTATAGTATCCAAGGCTCCTGGGATTTTTAGATTTTTCTCTTAGGCACTATATATATGTGCATTACACAGTGTTGTAATCATCATAAAATTTAGAAATATTAAGATAAGATTTTCACATTTACGCGTTTCATATCTTCATACCTTTTCTATCATGTTATTAGAGTAGGTTAATAACCTAGCTTTGAGCCAATCATTTACATTATCATGGCTGACAACACTGGTGCTGGCTCAGCAGCCTTACTTTTCACTGTAGAACCAATCATACAGCTTCAGAGTCAGTTACTCAACACAAAACTGAGTGATGAAACTTACTTAGTATGATGTTAGCAAGTTCTGATGGTCGTGCGGGGCTATGGCCTTGAAGATTTCTTATCCACGTCCCAGAGAATCTCGAACTTACATGTGGCGGGTAGCTCAGAAGAAGAAAGAGCTATCAATCTTGCCTACCTTTGCTGGGTTCGACAGGATCGACTACTAGCCTCATGGCTTCTATCCTCCCTATAAGATACCTTTCTCATCACCATAGTAGGTTTAACCACGTCAAAGGAAATATGGAATGTAAAATCAGACTAATGCAAAAGTTATGTAATATCGAATGCAGCTCCAAAACATGAAAAAAGTAAGATCATTTATAAGAGAATATATTAACAAGATCAAAACCTGTTGTGATATGAAAACTGTTACAAGAGAAAAGTTTTCAGAGCAAAGTCATATCCTCCACCAATTATCAGGTCTCGGCCAAGAGTATAGTCTAGTGGTCATTCTTAACATAACTACTAAGTAATATTACGAAAAATAATTGTATTGATCAAAACTTAAGTTAATGTAAATTAATGGAACATTATATTTTCAAATTATTTTTTCAAGTAAATATTTATTTTCTATTATTTTCAAGTTAATATTCAGTAAATTCTTAATAATATGTAGTACATATCATTACATTTAAATAGTAAATATCATCATATATAACTGACATATATCATCACAAACAACTGAAATTATAAATTTGAAATTTAAAATCTTAAAATGAAAAAAATTAAAACCTAAAATAGAATACTAAACCCTAAAAATGAAAAAATAAACTCTATAATGGAAAACTGAGTGAAGAAAATTACTTAGTATGATGTCAGCAAGTTCTGATGGCCGTGCGGGGCTATGGCATTGAAGATTTCTTATCCACATCCCAAAAGATCTCAAACTTATATGTGGGAGGAAGCTACGAAGAAGAAAGAGCTATCAGTCTTGCCTACCTTTGCTGGTTTCGACAGTATCTACTACTAGCCTCATGGCTTCTATCCTCCCTATAAGATACCTTTGTCATTACCACATTTGGTTTAACCACGTCAAAGGAAATATGGGATGTCTTTTAAGTTTGATTTTAAATTAAACTAATGCAAAAGTTATATATTATCGGATGTAGCTCCAAAACATGAAAAAAGTAAGCTCATCTATAAGAGAATATATTAACACGATCAAGTTCTGTTGCGATATGATAACTGTTACAGGAGGAAAGCTGTTAGAGCAAAGTCATATCCTCCACCAGTTATCTAGCCTCGATTAAGGTTATAATCCATTGGTCATTCTTAACTTAACTACTAAGTAATATTGTGAAAAATAATTGTATTGATCAAAAATAAAGTTAATATAAATTAATAGAACATAATATTTTAGTTATAATGTTTCTAGTCCACCTGACAAACTCTCAACCATAGCGATCATTCAAACATATTGTTAAGAAAAGGAAGAAATTGTTAGGTAATTAAGTGTATGCACAAGTAAGTATTTTTCCTTACTTATAATGTTTCTTCATTTTTTTCTTTAGATTTTATTATTACAAGTACGTTTGTCATTTAGGAAAATTTTGAAATGCATTTGTCTTTTCCATTAGTATATATATGAGCCGAATCCTTCAACATAAATTACTCATTATCTTATAAGCAAAAAGTTCTTCCTCTCTTCTCTGCAAACACTAGTTCTTCTCTCCACAAATTCGTCCCTCCAATATAAACGAAGATATGAAGATGCTTGCTTCGTTTTAATAATATTCCATGAAAGCCTCGTAACCTCGGAAACATATGATAATATAATCTATTGCAACGTGATAGGGCCGATGAAGGAGACTTCAGATCACATGTATGGTAGCGAAATGTTTAGAGATAATCTGAACAAGGTACTCTCCTCTTTGCCCGTTAATATCAACAGGTACGATTTCTATAGTACCTCTGTTTGGCAAAACCGAGATAAAACCTATTCCAATGAACTATGCAGAGGCGATGTCCATCATCGGTTGTGTGGTGAATATTTTTGAAACATTACCTCTGTTCTTTCACGAGTTTGCCCGCATGCTACGTAAGCATTTTCCTTACACGACTTAAGCTAAGTACGATATTCAAACACAAACATAAATAGAACCCTTGAATCGCCATCCATATGTTCTCTTTCGTGCGATCCATTGAAAGCTAGAAATCCCAACCAATTTAAAATGGTTTTGGATGAACTTCTCATAGACAAACTCAATGGGGAGGCGGTTATTAGGGGTTCTCAGAAGGTGGCAGCTGGGAATGTAACTGATATAAAAGTAGCGAGCTCATGGTGAGCTTATATAATCAAGGCGAGCTGGTATAATTATAGGCGAGCTGAAGAGAATGTATCATATATTTTCATCAATCTTTTTCATACATTACATAAATGCAATACACAGCTATTTATAACAACATCTCACAACGGCTAGCTATGATTGTGCGGCCAATAATGCTATAGTACTATTTGATAGCTGTAGCTGAATGACTGTACTAATCTAGGGCTGATGTCATCTGGCATTGCATAATTAACCTTTCACCTTTCAAGTAATACTAGTATTGTGCCCGTGCGTTGCATGATAATTTTTCATTTTTATTTTTGTAAAATAAAAATAATTATTTTAAATGTATTAAAGTATTTAAATAAGTAATTGTATATATGTATACTTAATTCATATATGTGTGTGTGTATTTTGGTGAGAAACATCACTGGTTCTCAAATTAGAGATGATATTTACTACCATAACTGCTCCATATATATAAATCATCTAAATATTATTTAAATATCTAACAATATTGAAAATAATATAACCTGTTTCATAGACGAATTGTTATTATACGAAATGTAGTTTATAAATTCTGAAAAATTTTCTTATACACAACTTTTGTAATTTTATTACAATGTTTATTCTCATCATCGTCGATCAATATTTTTAAAACCTTACAATTGGTCACCCTTGATATCAAGGCTGAAAAATCAATTATATATATATATAATATTAATTCTTATTTTTATAAATATTAATTATATATATATATATATATATAATATATATATATATATATATAATATATATATATATATATATATATAATATTACTTCTTATTATAATATTAATTAGAGTATCTATCCTAATTATGTTAACATAATTAGGATAGATACTCTAATTAATATTATAATAAGAAGTAATATTATATATATATATATATATTATATATATATATATATATATATATATTATATATATTATATATATATATAATATTTATAAAAATAAGAATTAATATTATATATATATATA
>BMAC01001137.1:183169-200671 GCA_014905375.1 Phtheirospermum japonicum
TATATATATATATAATATTAATTCTTATTTATAAATATTATTATATATATATATATATATATAATATATATATATATATATATATATATAATATATATATATATATATAATATTACTTCTTATTATAATATTAATTAGAGTATCTATCCTAATTATGTTAAGAAGATTTCTACATAATTAAAAAAGAAACTAAATCAAATCATCATTATTATTAATTATGGTATCTATCATAATTATGTTAATAAAACTCCTACTCAACTAAAAAAAGAAAATAATCATACGTGGCATTTTTTTCTCTCTCCAGACCTCTGCTTTAATATAGATATAGATTAATGCCGAATATATTTTCTAGGTTATTGAATTTGGGAGTATAAGTTTGTCTTTTCTTTTTCTCATTCCTTTTATTTTCTTTGTTAGATATTCTTCTAGTTATGTTTAGTAATATATTGGGGAATATTTTTGTTATTCTAAGTTTGGTATCAAGTATTTGATCGTGGGGATAGTCGCCCCCATCACCTTCCATTGGGTAGCTTAGCATAGTATTAATTTTGTGAGCATATATTTGAAATATTAATTTTGTGAGCATAAATGTGTATTAATTTTGTGTGCATAAATGTGAAATAATTATATTTTGTTTCCCCTGTCAAATTATTTTCCAACTTCCTTCTATCTATCTATTTTTGTTTGTCTACACACACACACACACATACTAATTTACAATTAAATATTTTGCAATCATGTTATAATTAGGGTTTAAAGTTTCTTTATTTCTCATTCCCTCGACCATTTTTATTTTACAACACATGAATTTTCTTTTTGAAAAAATGTAAAACTAAAGGTACATTAAGATATAAAAAAAAAGTATTTTCAAATTATTTTTTCAAGTAAATATTTATTTTCTATTATTTTCAAGTTAATATTCAGTAAATTCTTAATAATATGTAGTACATATCATTACATTTAAATAGTAAATATCATCATATATAACTGACATATATCATCACAAACAACTGAAATCATAAATTTGAAATTTAAAATCTTAAAATGAAAAAAATTAAAACCTAAAATAGAATACTAAACCCTAAAAATGAAAAAATAAACCCTATAATGGAAAACTGAGTGAAGAAAATTACTTAGTATGATGTCAGCAAGTTCTGATGGCCGTGCGGGGCTATGGCCTTGAAGATTTCTTATCCACATCCCAGAAGATCTCAAACTTACATGTGGCAGGTAGCTCAGAGGAAGAAAGAGCTATCAATCTTGCCTACCTTTGGTGGGTTCGATAGGACCGACTACTAGCTTCATGACTTCTATCCTCTCTATAAGATACCTTTCTCATAACCACAGTTGGTTTAACCACGTCAAATAAATATGGGATGTCTTTTAAGTTTGATTCTAAATCAGACTAATGCAAAAGTTATGTAATATCGAATGGAGCTTCAGAACATGAAAAAAGTAAGCTCATCTATAAGAGAATATAGTAACAAGATCAAGTCCTGTTGTGATATGATAACTGTTATAGGAGGAAAGCTGTTAGAGCAAAGTCATATCCTCCACTAGTTATCGGGTCTCGGCCAAGAGTATAAGATAGTGTTCATTCTTAACATAACTACTAAGTAATATTGCGAAAAATAATTGTATTGATTAAAACTTAAGTTAATGTAAATTAATGGAACATTATATTTTTGTTACAATGTTTCTAGTCCATCTGACGTCCTCTCAACCACAACAGCATCATTCAAACATATTGTTAACTAAGGAAGAAATTTTTAAGTAATTAAGTGTATACATAAGTAAGTCTTTTTCTTTACTTATTTTGTATCTTTATTTTGCTTCAACATAAATTACCCATTATCTTATCAGCAAAAAATTCTTCCTCTCTTCTCTGCACAAACTAGTTCTTCTCTCCTCAAATGCATCCCTCCAATATAAAAAATAAAGATATGAAGATGCTTGGCTTCATTGTTATACTTTTCCATGCAAGTCTCGTAACCTCGTCAACTTATGATGATCTAATCTATTGCAACGTGATAGGGCCGATGAAGGAGACTCCAGATCACATGTATGGTTGTGAAATGTATAGAGATAATCTGAACAGGGTACTCTCCTCTCTGCCCGATAATCTCAACAGGTACGATTTCTATAGTACCTCTGTCGAACAAAACCGAGATAAAGTCTATGCCAACGCACTATGCAGAGGCAATGTCCAACATCGGGTATGTGGTGAATGTTTCCAAACATTACTTCTGTTCTTTCACGGGAATTATCGCGGGGATGGTGAGGGGGCTGAATAAATTAGAAGGTTCCAGGTAGTTTTTATATGGTGTTTTATGGTAAGATTGCGGGTCATATGGTTGAGATATACAAATAAGGGAAGGATAATCATGTTAGGATCTGGTTTCCTAATTTTGAAGATTTGG
Source organism: Phtheirospermum japonicum (assembly GCA_014905375.1). Classification (NCBI taxonomy): domain Eukaryota; kingdom Viridiplantae; phylum Streptophyta; class Magnoliopsida; order Lamiales; family Orobanchaceae; genus Phtheirospermum; species Phtheirospermum japonicum. The sequence goes on from BMAC01001137.1 coordinate 185,590, forward strand.
GATGGCTTAATTCTTGAGCAACACGTCTCTATATCTCTATAAAGGAACACATTCCCTATTCTAGATCTTAAGTTGAATAATCTTTATTATTATTCTTCTATTTATTATCAATTCTTATACGTTCCTGACTTGAACGTCGGAGGGCCTACACCGGGGCCACCCAACTTAGGTATTGTTGTAGGTCGACCCAGTTTGAGAATGAAGATTGAGGTTGTCCAATCTTAATTCTTGGTAGACCAAAACTTTAGTCGCATCAAGTGGCACCGTCTGTTGACAAGAGTCAGATTAAGTCATTGGGAAAAAGAAGTGATTTGAAAACCACGAGGAGAGACAAGGTTATACCACTAACATTTAATTTTGTGGCAAGGGGGGATGACAACACTCTTTTGGGCGAGACTCCCATCACTAACGAGGAGCAAATATCACCCATTACGCCTAAATTGGAGATGATAAAGAAAACAACCAAAGCACAATAATAGAAAGACGATATTCAGGATGAATTAAGAGAGGGAGAACTAGGTGACCAAACTGAGACAACCAAATCTCTAGAGGAAGGCTTCGGTGAAGGTGGTTATGGAGGACTGGAAGGGATCTTGCAAAATCTCCTTAACATTGTGCCCCTGGATATGGTACAAAATATTATAGATGTAGGGGTTTCTAATAGAGAGGATGAGGATCAACCCCTTGCTAAGCAGGTGGAAATGAGGTGACCTCGATATGCTGGAGAAGGAAGAAAGATGAAAACATTGACAAAAGTGAATAAACCCATCACGACTAGGCAAGGGCAATTTTACGAAAAAGAGAAACCCATGTGTGCGAACCATTTAACCAAGAAGAGGAATACGAGGAACCACTAGAAAGGCAAGCTGATAGAAGGGGGAACAAGAGGCAAGGAGATAAGTATGTCGATAGTCGACCTGGTCCCAAATACAAAACGAACCTTAGGAACACACGTGGCTAAGCTCGACGCAATATTTATGCTGACCTGGAAGAAATAAATTTGGAACTAGTTAATTGATTTGACCTGACTCAAATACCGATAAGTCAAATGCCTAGCTGACCCGATAACGTCGACCAACATTCTAGCTATAGGGTCCACTAGGCACCTCAACTGCCATGCTCCTGGACCCACGGCTGATGGGTCACTAGCATGTTGACTGTTAATCAGTGCCTAGATCATCGTGCGCTCATGTCGAGTTGTCGCTGCCAGCTAGGTCATCTCCGTGCAACCCATCCATCGTGCATGGGCATCTTCACCTAGATTATCGTACACTCCTACCGAGTTTTCATTGCCGACCAAGTATGTTCTAAGCTGTGTATCCATCGCATATGGGCGACTTCACTTACAATGTTATATGATCCTAGTGGGCTCTCGTTGCAGGCCAGGAATGTGCCAAGCTATTCAACTCTTGCGCATGTACAGGACACGCCTCTTACAAGCTATATTTTTTGACCAGGTATTTACCGAGTTGTTTGAACTTGTGCCAAGATTGTCTAAGTGACACGCGTGTTAGGCGCTAGATCAAGAACCTACCGAGACGGCGCTGCCGACCACTAACTGTATCTGAGTGGCTCGACATTCATAAAATGAGATCGATTTTGAGGAGGTGTCCAAAGTACAATTAGGGTTAGGGTTTTGGACTAATCCATTCCCTAAGTGATTCAACAACCAATCAAGGAGTGACACGTATCCATTAGGGTTTCAAGGGAAACCTATAAATAGCCCCTCAAAGAGAGAGAGAGTAGTGGTTCCAGATTTTCTTGAGAGAGAAGCACATAGAGAGTTTTAGAGAGAGAGAGAGAGAGAGAAAAAAAAGTTTGTAATCGAGAATTTATACTTGTAAAAGGATCCGGTTAAGGTCGAACCGACTTAAAATCTTGAAATAAAGATATGCTTGTTCTCCTACTCATTTTCTACACATTTTCTTACTGATCTCCCTATTTTTAATCTTATATTTTCTTAAGCTACTTTTAGCTTAAACACAATGACGCTAGAGGAAGGTCCTTATGATCTATGATCAAAGATTTCTTAGCACTCTAATTTGAAATTGATTTTGAGAAATTGTCTCCACAATAATACGGATTCGATTATATAGCAGTAAGTTAATCCCGAGTCGTTTCTCTCGAGTAAGGCTAATCGGAAGCTATTTAGCGTTTGATTTTTTGTGAAGTAAGATAAAACTAAACTAATTATGCTAAATAAAGCGTGATTGACTTTGGTTTGGATATTTGAAAGCTAATCAACTAAGACAATAATTAAAAGTGATTTAAATGAAAATAATGAAAAAAGAGGGTTTAGGGTGTTTGGTTCGTCTCCACGATCAATCGGTTTTTGCCGAGCACTTAATCCATGATTCGGGATTATCAATCTCAAATGTCGATCAAGTATTGGGGCGTCAATCCCAATTCTCGGGTTTGTCAATCTCGAGTCTCGGCAAACTTCGATTAAGGGCTCTAAACAAACCTAGACCCTAAACCCATAATTTCTAAACTAGTTGCATCAATTGAAAATGAAAATAGTTAAAACTTGAATATCTGTGAAGCTTGAACACAATAACATCATTTTAAAGTTTGAAATAAACTAAGGAGGGAAAAGTGATTTGAAAGCTATAAGCATAATACAACAACAAACTATGAATCTAGACATGATTTCTAATGAAAATTAAGAAATTTCCTAATTTAGCAAAAAGCTTGAAGAACTCATAAGAGCTTCAATGGGGTTTTGCCAAAAATAATAAATGATGAACATGAAGAACATGAAATGAAGAATAAAAACAACATAAGAAAAGCTTTAAACATTTTAGGAATCATTAATCTACAACAATAATTAAAGAAACAACAACAATTAACAACTACAAAGCAAGGAATCAAGAGGAATGAATTATCATTACCAAACCAAAAGATGCAAGAACCAAATCTCCAAGAGGTGTCGAGTCTTGAGGAATATCCACAACAAATTACACAACAATTACATTGATGATTGGAACTAAACTAAAAACCTAAATCTAAGAAAATGGAAAATGGGTTTTGAAGAGATGGGGACTTTGTCAAGGTCCCCAACTAGCTAAAATGAGGATATTTTTTGGGTAGATATAGATCGATCAAGGTCAGAATGGTCTTTTTTTTTTGCTAAAATCACACAACCTCAGTGTTGCAGTCGATCGACTAGTGAGAAGTCGATAGACTGCTTAGCTGCAGCATTCTGGAACCCTCTGTCAGTTAGTCGATCAGTTTCCGTGGTTGATAGGCAGAAAAATACACGGAATCAGCCATCGGTGTCTTCATATGAAATTTATCCCTTCCCCTTGGATTTCATTTGACGTTTGATTTGTGTCAATTGAAATTCTCTTCTGAGAGTTATTCGCTCTGCCCTAAAACCTAACACAAGCGAGGCCATGTCTCACTGTCTCCATTAAAGCTGCTTTTTACCATTATTAGCCTCAGAATTTGGGATCATTGTAAGCATAAAGGTTTTAGAGCTTTATCCCAGATTTCCAATGATATAAGGTGGAGGCAAATGGCACTAGTGGTTTTGGAGTCATGCTTGTATTACGACAACTAATATATCCACTTAGCGAATGCGGAGGCGACAATGAATATGGCCACATTTCTCGTCGTTTCCGGTCGATCCTCGCACCAAAGATATATCGAGGCATGACAATGAATTCCTCAGGTTTGAATCATCTTCTGACCTCGTCTGGTCCCACTTTGACCAAAGTTGACCTTCAAACCAAAAACTAATAAATAATAAAAAAAACTAAGAAAATATAAGAAAAACTACTAAAAATAAAGAAAACACTACAAAACCTAAAATGGTGCAAAATATGTCAAGTGGATTCCAAAACCACATAAATACAAGCAAATCACGCACAAATGAGCCGCAAAAACATCATAAAAAATGTAAAAAAAATGTGCAAATCAATCTACAGCTCCGATCGCTTAATGAGCTCTTCTAATATTTACTTTTTGTTCTTTACTTGATTCTTTTTTGAGATGAGTTCTTCTTCAACCCTTCACGGTGTGGTTGAGGTTTTCTGACAAAAAAAAGGAAGGGAGGGGAAATGATATTTTCAAACTCATTAACCACTATGAGTCCTTTTGAAAGTTCGAGAAGGAAACTCGGGAAAGCTTGCCAGGAAAAAACCATCCAGTTAGGTCCAATTGAGCTCAATCCTGAGCTGGTGAGATCAATCATGCAATATCCTTCCTTTGCAAAGGAGTTCAAAGAGATGAGTTGTGAAATTAATCTTGATGCTAGTTGTTGTGGTCGGCACCCATAAGAACGCTGACCTTCTTGAAGGATATTCTCAATCGTACCCCACCAGGAATGATGCTAGGAATAATGGTAAGAGAAAACTGGATAAGGAGGCCGAGCTAAATGACAAGAGCAGGGCTCGACAGGCCTCCTAATACATGATATCATATATTCTCTTCACCTCAGAATGTTTTTGCTCGGCTTGGAAAGCTAGATAGCAAAGCCCCAGAAGACCTCCCCATGAGATCAGTCAATAGAAGAAGAAGTTTTGATTTAAGTGTAAACCTATAATGAAAACTCAACGACGAATCCGCTGAGTTTCAGTACTTGAAGCAGAAGATAACTGAATTGGAGTCTAAGTAAACAGCTCCCCCGACCCACAATACTAATCCAATAGCACTACTGACTATGATTAACTCGGCATGCAATGACGAGTCCCCCTTGTCCATAAAGCTCCTTTCAGAACCATAGGCTGGATATCTGAAAGTCCCACCCATAGCTCTATACAAGGGTTCTACCGACCCCGATTCACATCTGAGCCACTACCAAAATTACATGGACATGCTCGACGCATCAGTATAGGTGCCACATGTTCTCCATGACACTTGATGAAATCCCATTAAGATGGTATTGTTCATTGCCACACCACCATCTTTTCCTATCCATAATTGAGATACGTCATCAAGGGCATTTCATGGTCTCCAAGTCCACAATCACACCAAAAAGAGCAATTTTAGCCATTGTGCAGCAACCGAACGAGTCCTTAAAGAGCTACATATCTTAGTTTACCAAGCAGGTCTCAGAGACAACACAGCTTGGCTAAGAACAGACGTTCTGACAACTCATTTTTAAAATGGATAAATAACAAACAAGACCCTCAAACTTTCTAATAATTACTATCTTTAGCCGCATTCTAGATTACCACCGAGCAAACTATGGATGCCCCGGTCATCATCTTCCAACAAACCATAAGTTATCTACTTGGTAGGGTGAAAATAACTCGAGCATTCCGACGGCCGAGACCAAGGAACTTATACAAAAAAAAATCATGTCGACCACTTAACAGACTACAACATGGTTTAGTCAATAGCATCCGCCTTAATCTTTGAACAATCAAGGATTTAGACATTCCTCCCCCTAACAATCGATCAAAATAGACCTATCTCTACTTGGCAAGAAAAGATTTTACAAGTATCATGGTTAAATCGGCCACAACACAAAAGAATGTCATGATTTGATCCGGGCACTGATTAAGGTTGTGACGATCAGAACCTGCTCCCCTTCTCCAAGAATCGTACTGGCAAGAGCGGAGAGGCAATAATGAACTACCCCCACCCCCAGTAGCTCAAGCACCAAGAGAGATCCTAACTTTTATTAATATTGTCCAAGGAGAAGGGAAGATCTCGAATCGAAAAATGAGGATTTTTGTGAGGGAGACAAGGAATTCGATCTAACGAACAAAAGTGGCGAGTTCCGACATTTTTCATTTTTATGATCAACCTGGAGAGGACAAGTACATGTCATCCTTCACGTTTCATGAATCTGATGAAGCTCCCCTGAATCACTCACATTTAGACGCTCTGGCTATTACTTTGCCCATTTTGGAAATTCAGACACATCGAGTCTTGGTCGATCTGGGAGCCTATGAAAGTTTGATTGACTTGTCGACCTTCTAAATGATGAGGTTACCCAAAGAATATATAAAGCCATGCAATGAACGAATCAAAGAAATCAATGCCGAGTGCGTGCAAGCTTCTTTTCAAGTCAAACCATCTACAGAATTTAGTACTGGAGAAGAGAAAAGAACTATAATCACCAAATTCATAGCGATCGACGTCCCTAGTGATTATAATGTCTTGAATTGTGGGCCAACCCTATACAACCTGAAAGGATCATTGTCCGTCTACCATTATTCAATCAAGTTTCTAGGTATCTTTGGAGAATGAAAGCACCAGGGAGACCAAGTGACATCCCAAGAGTGTAGATGGTCGATTAGGCCAAGACAAGTAAATGTGGTCGAACAGCCCCGAGAAAAGGAAGAGTTGGTTGATGATCCTAATGGTGATGAGCCCAGCCAGTTGATTTTAGAAGAAGTGATCATAGATAAGCTAATGAAAGTCGTACTGATGGATACATGGCTTAACAACAAAGGGGACTCAGACAGTTCGAGCTCAAAGTTGTGGGCCGAGCTGACCCAAAAAGAGTTGACCCAACAAGGGAGACTCGGACAGTTCCACCAAATAGCTTTCTTGGGCTGGTTGATGTCGCCCTTCTAGAAGTCATAAGGAGGAGGGTTCTCCTAAGATTTCTCCAGATCTACCTGAAAGTTCAGGCCGACAACTTGAATCTGCTAATTAGTTCACTCAATAACGGTCCTGAAGTATAGTTTAGCACCTTTCCTTACCTTTTGAAGGAAAGCAGTGGTATTGAGGTAAGTCAACGTGAGGTTGATCCTATAAGCTTCAAGGAATATCCAACCTACCACGCTTCCCAAGAACTTGCAATGACCCTCGAAAACTCCCTGAGCATGACCTTCATCAATTCTGCGGGCATGGCCCTCCTCGACTCCGTAAGATTGCGCTTTATTTTCTTTCCCTTGCAGCTCGATCCGAAGGTATTCTAACTTTGATTGATGACACTCTTTGATGTTGTGGAGCTTGACTTATGAAAGAGAAATCTTTGAGTTCGTCGTCTCCAGTTGGCATCGCATGGTGTTTAATTTTTCTTCTCAAGACATTATCTATCGCCGGGCCTCATTCAGCTCGCTTCGAGTCAGAGAGAGTTGCTCAGTTTGCTTGTTTGCTTGGTGGGCTAGCTCACTAGGCGTCTTCTTCCATTTGTCTAGTGATGCCTCTTCACTATTGATGGCTAGCAGGTCGCTGGACTGAGAGGGGAGGGATAGCTTCTAGCTACATCCAAATAAACATAAGTTAAAATTTTTTAAAGTATGAGTAGCAAAGGAATAATGTGAAAGGTGGTTACCTGTGGAAAGTGTTGTGACATCAAGGCCACCTAGTCGGGGATGCTGAGGGTCGACAAGAACTTCTTATCCGGCATCAGTACCTGAACCCTGGAGAAATGGTCTGAACTACTCCACGTCGTCACTGTTTAGGAGGCCCCTGGATAAGGGTGGAGAGGTTGAGCTTGATGCTTCTTGAGACACGCATCAGCAAGAACGACCTCATGCTTTGAAATAGCATAGCATGATCTGGCTTAAGATCGGTGGCGGATACTCTTCTTTTTCTTGTCCTTACCCGCAACAGTTCTGCTGGGAGACTGATCGTATGTTGTGTCGGAGATCTGAGCTGATTGGTGGTCTTGAACTGGATCGATATCCACTTCCTCTTTGGTGTTTGTACCTCGAGCTGCGGATGTCTCGACAGGGGCTAAGTTAGGCTGGATAACCTCAGCATCTTCTGAGCTGGAAGAGATGTCGAACACGAACTTTTCTTTAGAGTAAAAAAGAGATGGTTAATATCAATTATAATGTGATTTGGAGAATAAAATACCTAAGGGATGTTGACATACCAAACTCATATTCTTTCATTGGTTCAAGAGGTCGGGGGATAAGACCTATGAAGGTGTACACCTTTCAGATCTAGTAAGATGTACCACGTCACGGGGACGTTTGCTCTATTTGGTGATCTGATCAAGGTATTTTTGATGGGTCGTAGAAGGGATTTTCTGTATGGTTATGGGATCTTGAGGAGGGGTTACCTCCTGCCTTTGGGTTAGGAAAGGCTAATGTTCAGAAGTGCAAAGAAAGAAAAATTCAGCTCGCCGTTTGCAAACTTTGGAAGAGGGTGAGATAAGGAAGCGTGCTCCATTGCGGGAGGAAAGGTAGAAGGCGTCTTTCTAATTTTTTAACTGATAGCAGAAAAATAAGAAATCGACATCTGCTTCCACCTTATAATACCGGCATAAAATTAGGCAGTCATTAATGAAGCAGATAGAATTGGGGGGCCATTTGGAGGAGGGTCACTTTATGTTTTTTTTTAGCTAAAATGACCATAAATTGGTGCATAGGGAATCTAATCCCTCCAGCAATGTGGTCTTCAAAACAGTAATATGGCCGAAGGGGGGAGGGGTTTATTAGCATCGTTTTTGCTGACCTCAGGCGTGACAGGGAGCATGGTAACAGGGAGATGAAGGTTTTATATGAAGACAGGGAGTAGTTCAGGATTAGGAAGGATTAGGTTAGAGGGGGTAGGTTGACATGAGAAGAAGTGGGAATAACAGTTAAAGGATTAGGTTGATAACAGTCTAGGTCGGCGGGAACAGGAAGAGTTTGCGAGGAAGTTTAAGGGGATGGCCTCATGGATTTCCCTAGTTAACATCCTACTGTGGGTTTCTAGTTCAACCCGGGTCGGATCTCCCTTGACTCATTTAAGAGGCCAGTCCTGGGTGGGTTAAGTCTTTTCATTCTATTTTTCCTAGTCAGAGGGACTTCTATAGATTCACTCTCAGATAGAATATTTAGAGTGGGAGTAAGGTCCATGGGGAATTAGAGTTGGCCCAATTAGAGGTTGCCAAGACACAAAATAGAAAATGGGGAAAGGGGAAAAGAAATATGTTCAGAATGTAGTAAATTAAAATCGAACATGGAGAAATTCAGTAAAATTAAATAGAATTGGGGGGATTTACCCATAGTATTGCGGATTTGGAGGATTGACGAGCTTGTTGCTGGGTCAGATGGTCGACTGGAGATTTGCTTGCTGGAGAATTTTTGAAAATTGTCAAGATGGTAAGTATATTTTTACAAAGAAAGGAAGGTGAAAAGATTAAAGGGTTAGGGACAATGATTATATTAAGTAGGGTTAATCATGGACCTTTCATTTCTGCGCCCACAAGATTACTTTATTACAAGAAAACAGGTGTGTGACATGTGTCCGACACAATGGCTGTGTGCATTTGTTAGTCAACGCTTGGGGTATTTTTGACGGCTTGCGCTTTAATCGAGATGCACGTGGGATGAATTTTAAAGGACTTTTTGTAACATTATATCTGATTTTCTACCTCAATCAGGTAAAATATGGGGGACTTTATGATACGACATCGAATATCCAGGTTGGCATGCACGTCGAATTAGATCAATAAGGCGACATCTTGTATGGGATTGCCGAACTCTTATAGGTTGAAATGTTATTTATGCATATAAATAGGTCGATAGGGAGGGTTGGGTTTATTGGTTATAGTATAGGCCCGGTGAGGCTGATATGAATGGTATGGTATGGGACTCGGCGAACTAAGGGTATAAGACGATTATTGGCCCATGGTTATTATGATAACTTAACAAAATACGAGAGTTTTAACAATTATATACAGGAGAAATCATAACTCTAAGTTAGTGGGTTAATTATGTTATTGTAATATGAATAGGAGATGAAAATTTTAAATTGAGAACACGTCTCTTGTCTATATAAAGAGGACACATGTCTCACTTCTATTCTAAGTTGGTTTAATCATAACTCTCGTTTTATTATTAAAATGGTACTGACTTAAGTATTGAAGAGCTTACGGCGGGCTGTCTGACTTAAATTTTGTTTTATAAGTCGCTCAGGTCGAAAGAAGTAGTTTGGAGTTTAGCGACTTCAATCAATCTTTTTGATCGAATCACTTAGTTAGTTACATGATTTAAATGGCTATTTTGACTTAAAGACGATATTACTAAATGGGCATATTCCACTTTTTATTTATTTATTATCCTAAGTTCCATGGGCATATCCCACTTTTTATTTATTTAGGCAAACACTTGTGTTAGGTCAGATTAACGGGTCATGACCCGTTAGGCCATCTGACCCGATACTATAATGTATTGGTTTTTGTACTGTGATGTATTGGTTTTTGTACTGTGATGTATTAGTTTTTCATAAATTTCTGACCCGTGCTATATTGTATTGGTTTTTGTACTGTAATATATTTATACTATGATGTATTGGTTTTTTATTATAATTTATTGATTTTTGCACTATAATGTATTGATATGAAGTTTGGGTCTAACGGATGATCTGTTAGTACGGCCTAACAAGAGTGTTGCCCTATTTATTTATTATTAGCTATGTTATTATCCTAAGTTCGAACACAATTAAATTAAATTGATTTAGTCATTTGATTTTGTGATAAATGATATTCTTAATAATTTTGGCATTTGACTTTCCTTTTACTAAATTTTAATGTTTTATTGATTTTAGAATGTGTGAAACGCTGGGAGTATTTAAACTCAAATTTTTGTCTCGTACTGAGAAAGATGAAGTTGTTGGGATATAAAGAGAAGAAATTAGAAATTGATTGTTGGGTAAAAAATCTGGCAACACCACATTAATCATTGAACCTGGGCCACTACATTAAAATCATATTACAGACAGGTGGGTTTAGATAATTCATCACACTACATCCCACCAAACCAAATCCCTCAAGGTAAACAATAGATAGTCCACTCTACGGACATCCCTCAAGCTCCTGTCCTGCGCTACACGCTTTTTTTCACGTTAAAGTCTGCCGCAGCAGCAAACAAAACACTACGAAGAAGAAAAAGCTTATCACTTGAACTCAGGTGAGTCTTACGAAGCCATTTTCCTTTTACCACTTTCTTAAAATAATTAGTTTCAACGACCATTCTCGTGACAGTCCAATGGTCATGGGTTATTGTCTGATTTAATTTCTGTGATTCTGTCAAGAAACCCGACAAGGTTAATTTTATTTCTTGGTCAATTTCGAAAAGTGTTATGTGATGTGATGATCTGATCACCCCTCTTCCTTCACTTGTTACTTTCTTGTTACTTTCGTATACCCATGTTGACTTTAAGAAATTTCCCGTGATCATTAACTAATTAATATAATGTTTTTTTTAAGTATTGGGATATAGAGTTGACTTACAACATGCATTGTTTGCATAATTAACCACAACTGGTCCAATCTGCAAATTATTGTACCATATCACACGCTAGCAGAGCCGCTCACTCGAGTGATCAATTTTTTTATTTTTTACGGTAATTAGTGGCCCTTATCTATGTATATCCCCTCTCTCCCCCTCTCTCTCTCTCTCTATATATAATAACATGTAACACATGGCGGGGGAGTGATTTAGCATAGTGGTCTTGATCCGGTTTAGGTTAGGAGGTTAACCGCCGGTTGTAACCGCGTTGACCGATTACGGTTAACCGTTGACCGGCGGTCACGATTAAAATCGTAACCGCCAACCGGTTCACGGCGGTTAGGTTACGGTTAACCAAACTGTTAACCTTAACCGTCGCAGTTAACCGATTTAAAAAAAATAAAAAATTACTTTGCCGACGATTTTTTAAAATTTAATTTTAATTTCTAATATTAGAATTAAATTCAAGTCTTTTTATTTTTTCAAAAACAAAAAAGTCAAACTACGTGATTCCTTTTCGAGGATACGTAGGCAATTTAATTCTAATATTACAAGTTAAAATTTAATTTTAATTTCTAATATTAGAATTAAATTCAAGTCCTTTTTTTTTAATTATTTTTTTAAAACTTTTTACTTCAAAAAAAATCTTATAATTTAATTTGTAATGTGATTTTGTTGTGTTATTTTGAAATAAATTCCATCATCTTGTTAATTTGGTTGTTTGTAAATTCAAGTTCTTTTTAAATTTATTAAAATTAAGTTCTTTTAAATTAATATAATGTTAATAAATTAAAATTTTATTTATGTCATTCTAAATCCATTTAAGTTTAATTATTCAATTTTTATTTAAATTTTTAAATTTAATTTAAAAAAAATTAAAAAAATTAAAAATCGACGGTTAACCGGTTTAACCGTAACCTTAATCGGTTCTCAACCGATTATGTTACGATTAACCCTAAACCGTTAACCTTAACTACCGGTTCAGTTCCATCCCCTAAGGTCCCAAGTATCATTTAGTTGAATTTTTGTTTGTTTTGTTTTTTTTATGACTTTTTGACTTTTTCTCTTTCTATAGGCACGAAATCTCATTTTTCAGTCAGCCATAAGTTTAAAATTTCTAAAATCAAGTAGAATGAAAGTTGAAAGGAATTATTTTTGCCTTAAAAAATGTAAGACGAGTTGTGTTTAAATAATCATTCTTCAGTTTCAAAATAACTGTCGTTCTGAAAGATTTCAAACAAAATAAGAAAATTTTACGAAATGACTTGTGTAATATTATATGTATTTTATATTTACAACATGCATTATAAAAATATTAAACATAATTTGGAAGAAAGAAATGAGGGTAATGTTGGAATTCTTAGATCATGAGTGGCTTGAATTCCTAAACAAAATAATTATTTGGGAAAAAAGGGCTAAAACGATAATTATTTTAAAACGTAGGGTAGTATTTTAATTTTTAACGTAGGGTAGTATTTTAATTTTTGAACATAAATGTCATGTTATTCTGTAATAAAGCAGTTTTAGATATTGAGTGTTATTTTATTTTTATTTTTGTTTTAATTAGATGTTGATTTAAGTTTGTATAAATAGGGCCCAACTTCAAATTCCTGCTCTGGGCAAAAATTACATAGGATCGGCCTTGCACGTGAAAAGGAGACATTCATTATTATGAATGTTTATGATATTGGAGAACACTTGGTTATGATAAAAATTCTCATGTCTAAGATGATAGATATTTATTTTTATTATGATAAATATAAATTTATATTGTGCTAAATATCAACAGTAAGAATCGGGCTCTTTTGACCCTGCAATTTGAGTCTACACTTAAATTTTGTCAATTCTTAAGATGGCCCAAATTTAATTAGACCTAATAAGAATTGGGCTTTTCTGGCAATGATGTTAAATTAAAAGATTAAAACACCATGAAATGAAACAGATGGTCGAAACTACGATACGCAAGTTTTCCCAAAAAAAAAAAAAAAAAAAAAAAAAAAAACTCCAAAAGAAAAAAACAGATGATAAAATAAAAGTGTCACCTCCAAATGTACAACTTGTTGAAAATGAGAAATACTCGATTTCAAGACTTTCTTGCTGGATTTAGATAAATCAAAGACTCAGAGGTTCATTTCAAATGCGTTAATTGATCATTTATGGGAAAAATATCCAAATTCAGAAAATTAGTGTTTATTATTTTGTAATTTTTTTTATGAATGTTATTTCTTCTCTAATTAAATTTATTTATTAGTATGAATTAAAATTTTATATGATTTATGTTTTATCAATTATGAAAAAATCGAAGACTAAAATACTAAAATAAGGAATATAATGAAATTTCTTTTAAGTGAGTACAAACTATCGCCTCAGATGTCCTTAATTAAGGCCATATCAATTCGGCAACGTACATATATAATGATAAAATTGGCTCCAAATTGGTCCCTAACTTGGCGAATTCTGATCATGTTGCAGAAGAAAATACGCGCCCAATTAAGAGTTGTATTGTAATATTTTACTAATGGAAAATGATATCAACAAAAAATCTGTTGGAGATATCCGAGACTCTGAAGAATAAAATATGGAACGAGACCAAGAAAATGTGGAGAGTCGCAGGCCCTTCAATCCTCATGCGATTTTCAACATTCGGAGTAAGCGTCATCAGCCAAGCCTTTGTGGGCCATATTGGTCCCACTGAGCTCGCTGCCTATGCTCTCGTCTTCACCGTCATCTTAAGATTCGCCAACAGCATACTCTTGGGAATGAACAGTGGGTTGGGAACGCTGTGCGGCCAAGCATACGGCGCCAAACAATACCACATGCTGGGCATATATCTCCAGCAATCGTGGATCGTTTTAACCACCACCACAATCATACTCTCCCCGCTATTCGTCTTCGCCTCCCCGATTCTAAAAGCTCTAGGCCAGGACGAGCACATCGCCGACGTGGCGGGAAACATTGCGCTTTGGTTCATCCCGGTTATATTCTCCTACGCCGCGTCCTTCAGCTGCCAGATGTACCTGCAGGCGGGCAGAGCAAGAATCATGTTATTTCGTACATGGCCGTTTATTCGCTGCTGCAGCACGTGTTCGGCTCGTGGCTGCTGACGGTGAGGTACGCTTTCGGTGTCCCCGGCGCCATGGTGTCGACTATTTTGGCGTATTGGATTCCGAGTTTCGGCCAGCTCGTGTACGTCATGTTCGGAGGCTGCCCGGACACGTGGACGGGTTTTACGACTTTTGCGTTTAAGGATCTCGGCCCCATGATCAAGCTTTCGTTGTCGTCCGGTGGCCATGATCTGGTTAGCCTCCATTATTTTTTTTTTCTCTGAGATTATTTTGAATTATCCCTAATATTATATTTTGATAGAGAAACAATTTTATGTACTAATTTCTAAACTCAGCTATTTGATGCTCTTTTGTTTAAATTTGCAGCCTAGAACTATGGTACAACTCGATACTAATTCTTTTGACTGGAAACATGAAAAATGCTGAGGTCACAATTGATGCTCTTTCTATCTGGTAATAATAATAATTATTTATATTTATTTTTCTTTATTATTTTTATGAAATCCTGTCAAATTGGAACCTCAAATTAATGTGTTCTTATTTATTTGCAGCCTCAACATAAGTGGCTGGGCCGTGATGATATCTATAGGTTTCATGAATGGAGCAAGGTACTCTAAACTGTCGTTATCGCGTTTGATTTACTCAAACTAATATGTTTCTACCCATGTGTCTTTGATGATCACCATGTTCTATCTAGTGTTCGAGTCTCGAACGAGCTTGGAAGGCGAGATTCTAAAGCCGCGAAATTCTCAATCTTGGTGATTGTCTTCACATCATTCGCCATCGCGTTTGTTCTATTTGTGTTTTTCTTATTCTTTAGGGGGCGTTTGGCTTACTTTTTCACGAAGAGCGAGGACGTGGCAGAGGCGGTCGCTAGTTTATCGCCTC
>BMAC01001137.1:200696-237921 GCA_014905375.1 Phtheirospermum japonicum
GCTGCTGACGGTGAGGTACGCTTTCGGTGTCCCCGGCGCCATGGTGTCGACTATTTTGGCGTATTGGATTCCGAGTTTCGGCCAGCTCGTGTACGTCATGTTCGGAGGCTGCCCGGACACGTGGACGGGTTTTACGACTTTTGCGTTTAAGGATCTCGGCCCCATGATCAAGCTTTCGTTGTCGTCCGGTGGCCATGATCTGGTTAGCCTCCATTATTTTTTTTTTCTCTGAGATTATTTTGAATTATCCCTAATATTATATTTTGATAGAGAAACAATTTTATGTACTAATTTCTAAACTCAGCTATTTGATGCTCTTTTGTTTAAATTTGCAGCCTAGAACTATGGTACAACTCGATACTAATTCTTTTGACTGGAAACATGAAAAATGCTGAGGTCACAATTGATGCTCTTTCTATCTGGTAATAATAATAATTATTTATATTTATTTTTCTTTATTATTTTTATGAAATCCTGTCAAATTGGAACCCTCAAATTAATGTGTTCTTATTTATTTGCAGCCTCAACATAAGTGGCTGGGCCGTGATGATATCTATAGGTTTCATGAATGGAGCAAGGTACTCTAAACTGTCGTTATCGCGTTTGATTTACTCAAACTAATATGTTTCTACCCATGTGTCTTTGATGATCACCATGTTCTATCTAGTGTTCGAGTCTCGAACGAGCTTGGAAGGCGAGATTCTAAAGCCGCGAAATTCTCAATCTTGGTGATTGTCTTCACATCATTCGCCATCGCGTTTGTTCTATTTGTGTTTTTCTTATTCTTTAGGGGGCGTTTGGCTTACTTTTTCACGAAGAGCGAGGACGTGGCAGAGGCGGTCGCTAGTTTATCGCCTCTCCTAGCGTTTACTATACTCTTGAACGGCGTTCAACCGGTTCTCTCGGGTGAGCCTATTTCGCAAATGAATGAAATTAACAACTAACAAGCCTTAAATTAACCGAAAGAATGTTTAAATTAACAAGCCTTTGTTTATTTATTATTATATTTTGTAGGTGTTGCGAATGGAGCTGGACGACAGGGCATTGTTGCGTATGTTAACCTCGGTTCGTATTACCTGATAGGAATCCCGTTGGGAGTTATACTCGGTTATGTCATCAAATTACAAGTCCAAGTGAGTTGTCGCCTTTTTTTTTTTCCGCGTTGTATTAATCGTGAGTACGATGGTTAAAATTAACAGTGTATTTAAAAAAAATGGTTATCCTTCAAAATTACAAATGCCAAGCGGGATATTAGTAAGTTTGAAGGATGATTGAAACTTTTTTTTGTAATTAACACCAAATGTTGTGACTTGCTTTTTATTTGACAGCTTGTGAGAAATAATTTGTGTGTCATGTGTGTTCCTTTTAAATGATCACTCTTGTGATTAAAACATGTTTGATAGGGAGTTTGGATTGGAATGATATTTGGCACAGTGGTCCAAACAACTATACCTTGTTATCATGGACCTACAGGACTGATTGGGATAAAGAGGTATAAAGATTAATTTCTTCATTCATTATTTTTTTTTCCCCCTTCATCTTCAAGAAGTTTGTTGAGATGGTATCATTTAGCCATTCATCTTATTCTTCTTCTAATATATATATATTTTTTAAATTGATTTCTCCAGGTATCACTCGCTCATAAACGAATCAATCGATGGTTTGTCGAAGCCGAAACTAGTGATACATCGTCTAACAAACACTCTGGAGCAGCCTAATAATCTTTTTTTTTTTTTTTTTTTTTTTTTTTTTTTTATATAAGGTTGTGGATTGTTATACTAATTTATTGCCTTTTTTTGGTCCAACATGCTATTAATCACCAGTTTTTGACACATTCTCACCTTTTACTCATCAATAACAGCAAATTATTATTTTTCTTCTTATACCTCGCCTCACCATCCAGTCGCAGAAATATACATGGCGACCACCTTTCATACACTCGTTGTAGGGCTAAATGAAAGAGAGGATTTCTCATAGTTAATCAATTGCCCGTAGCTCAGTAAATTCTTTACATGGCGACCCTCAGGACGAAAAAAATATCAAGATGTCGTCAACAAAGAAAAGACGAGAGATAATTGGGCAGAATGGATAAGGGTCCCTCCCTCCATCCCTCGTTGCACACAAAATAGTCCAATTTCTCAAAGATAAGCTATTTGGATGAAGTATGTACCACCCAAGTAAAGAAATCCCATTGATTGGTTATATCCCTGATCAATCAACAACCCTCTTGCTCTCATTTGCGAAATAAGCCTAACGTGTCTCCCTCCTTGTTATTATTTCACTTAGAAGACAAATTTCATTAGAATCCCCCCCAATAAACCAAAGGGAGTTCCTGAATACTACAAGTTCATCTTTGTTCTAGGCTTTGGAATTCCTGAATTGGAATTTCGAATCTCAGTTTTCGTTTGTTTTATAATTCAAATTTCCAATCCATCCTACAGCAAATAATGATTTTTACTATTTACAGAATTTTAAATATTCAAGATTCTATATAAGGATTCTAACATGCCTTAAAGTTTTCGCCGAAAGTATAAATGTTCTAAAAATAATCAGATTTAAAAATATTATACTCCCTCCGTCCCAAAATGATAGTCATGCGGTTGATTTCACACAAATTAAGAAATTGGTAGTTTATATAGTTAAGTCATTAATTTAGTTAGTATTTTTCAATTATACCCTTCTTGAATTCATTAATGTCAATTAATGCTTATAAAAATCAGTGTTGAAATTAGTATATTTGTTATTGGAATAGTAAGATTTTACATTATAATCATCAATTTTTAATTTATCATGTAGAAAATTAGTATTTCAAGAATATTAATTAAGGGTATGTGTGGAAATGAAAATTTAATGATATGTTAAATATAGTAAGTATAGAATACTAGTATTTCAAGAATATTAATTAAGGGTATGTGTGGAAATGAAAATTTAATGATATGTTAAATATAGTAACTGGACTATCTTTGTGGGACAGACGAAAATGGAATACTGGACTATTTTTGTGGGACGGAGGGAGTACTTGATTACAATTATTATATATATCGTTATATATATGGCGTTGCATTTATTGAATTATTGTATGGATTATTTGCAATTATTTATATAAATGTTCAAATGAGTTATTGTTGTCATTGATATAGTGAGATGTTCGTGATAGAACATTACTGTTAAAATAGTTCCGATTAATGATTATCAATTCCGATTAATGATTGTCAAGACTGGGATATTGATAATATAATATGTGTCAACATGTAGTCTGAATCACATTCTTAAGAGGTTGTTTGGACTAGGATTCGTTGGGATTTTGAATTTTGGTATTCAGAATCTTGAGTATTCATAATTATGTAAATAGTAAGAATCTTTATTTGTTATAGGATTCAAAATCCTTTACTTTTTTTACTGTAGATGTCAAATCATGTCTGGAAAGTGGATGGTAATATATTTTTATTGTATTGATGTCAAATCATGTCTGAAAAGTGGATGATAGTGTATAATTATATTGTATTTAGTAATATTTAATTTTTTTAAATATAATGATGGTGTGGTAAAAGAGATGAGTGTGGGGTTAGCTGTAAGAAATGGTTGGTTGTGGATTGAAAATTAGAGTCGTAGAACAAACGGGGATTGAGATTCGAAATCTCAATCCTAGTATTCGCAGTCTTAGACCAAACAAGGCCTTAAAATGCAGTTAGTCTCACGACCGCAAATAATAATCATTTGTAATGGGTACTTTATAGAGTATTGGTAAACCCTACTGATAAGTTATTTATTGTATGTGAATAAACTTATGAGTGTATAAAGCGTGTGATAATAACTCGAGGTCAATACGCCCCTTGTTTACTGAGTGATGTAATTTGACCATGACCAATGCTTGAACTCCTTTTCGGGGTAGATATGACTTGTGTTGGGTACATCATGATGTAAATGAAGGTGGTAGTTGAGCCAAGAAAGAATTAATTACTCAATTGGAATTGCAAGAGAGATCACTCATAATCTCTATATTAGGTTGACTAAAGTCATTGACATATTCAATATAGTAGTTGAGTATGGTCTAATTGTCGACTAATAAAGATGAGATAAATTGATTAAACCATTGAGACAGACACTTAGATAAATTTTCAACTTAATCGAGTGATCAGAATGGAAGGAATTCCAACAAAAAATTGTATAAAGGTTATAATTCGTTGATTTCAAGTGAATGTTCTTTATATATTGAGTTTGTCCAACTAAGCCTTCTAGTAGTTTTATTTGGATCATCATTTAAATTGATGTCATATATAAAGGTCTATAGGTTCACATGCGATTACTTTTCCAACTTAAGAGTGTTTGTAATATTTAATTGTTAATAATTATGATGTTAATTTCTATTTGATAGAAATTATTTAATTAAATTAAATTGGACTTGTATTTAATTATCTATATTATATTAATAAAGGTACTTGTGCCAAAACTGTTTTTGGTACATATCTTGGACAGTCCAACCCTTTTTAGAATTACGGTTCTCTTATGTATACTAGTATAAATATAACATAAAGTCATAAGTTGACTAGAGAGTCTTTAGAGAAACATCATAACAAATCCTCTTGATTTGAAGATTGAGAGTTCTTGAGCTGTCGTGAGATTTCCTAACTTTTCTCACGATAGCCATACACTGAAGTTGGATCTTGAAGTCGGAGAATATAATTGCGTGGATTCTTTAGTATTGAACTCGTATTTGGATTTACTGTAAGGTTTTCATTCTTTCTCTTGTTTATTTATTGTATAAATAAATTCGTTCACAATATAGATCTGTTGCATCTAAAAAGATTTCAAAACTTTCGCTGCACGAAATAGTGTCCGTCTCTACGAATTCCAATAGTGGTATCAGAGTACGGGGTTGTGTTAATGATTTTGTTTATAATTTTATAATATTAATCATTAGTTGATTATATTTTAATTGGTTTAATTTAACTAAATGATTAATTAAAATAGTTTTAATTAATCAGTTTTGTTTTAATTTAATTTGATTAAAAAAAATTAAAAATTGAAATCAGCTTTTAGAAAACTGGAACTTGCTCGCCGTCTTCTACTCTTCTCCGCGGTGGTTGGTGCTTCAACTCTGGTCGATCGTATGACTGGGTGGGATGATGCGGGAAGGAGGACGGCTAGCTCTAGTTGGTGGGCGACTAGTGGCATGGCGACGGGGTGCGGTTCTTAGCCCTTTGCTCGCGCCTGCTTCCTCTCGATTCTGGCCGCTCTGCCTGTCATTCCGGCGAGCCGTCATTGACGTTGGCTTCGGCTCTTCACGGCCCATAGCTGGGTGCC
This sequence comes from Phtheirospermum japonicum, assembly GCA_014905375.1. Taxonomy (NCBI): domain Eukaryota; kingdom Viridiplantae; phylum Streptophyta; class Magnoliopsida; order Lamiales; family Orobanchaceae; genus Phtheirospermum; species Phtheirospermum japonicum. Next base: position 206,001 of record BMAC01001137.1, read on the forward strand.
CGACGGTGGTGGCCGACAGGGCCCGAATCGAAAACGCTAAAACCGATATAGGGCTGGTAAAAATTTGAGAACTTGATATTGCTTTGGGCTTGTTTGTAATATTGAAAATTTGTGAATACCACATAACTGGCCTAAGTTTTTTACAAACTGCGAAGCTACCCATAAATTTTCCAAGATTTTGTTTAGGCCCCAAGAACTTTTCACAAAATTATTTTAAGCCCAAATGGCATTTCTATAATTTTTAAAAATTTCAAAAATTGCAGAAATGTCCCTAAGACTTTCAGAAAATTGTTAAGGGGCTGTTTGGCTCTGCAAGAAATTCTAAAAATTTGTATTTTTTTTTCTTAAAATTTTTTATATTATCTTAGATTAATTTAGAATTTAAATAATTTCTAAATTAGGGAAATTTTAAAATTATTTAGAAATAAAAATTAAATTTATAATTTAATAATTTCTAAATTTAAATATTTCAAAATTATTTAAAAATAAGAATTAAATTTAGAATTTAATAATTTTTAAATTTAAACCTCTTAAAGTAATTTAGAAATCGGATTAAATTTAGAATTTAATTTTTCTAAACTTAAATGATTAACCCATGATTATTATTATATTATTGCATTATTTGATAATGTGAATTAAATTAGAATTTTGAATTTTAATTTAATTATGAAATTGTTCCCCTACTTGTCCTAATTGTCTGTGTGACTTGTATATTACTTCTTAGTATAGAGTCCTCAATTATTGAGGAGTGCCCAGTATTTATCAGACTATTTTCTTACTAACTTTGGGTAAGCGGCGCCCAGTATTTGTCGGACAGTTTGCTTATTAATTGTGGGTAGGTGGCGCCCAATAATTGTTCAGTGTTTATTTGGATCTTGATAATTGTTAAAATCCAATAAATGTTCCTCAATAAGATATGAGTCTCATCTTGGATGAACGCGCTGTCCATTACAATCGGGTGAGTATGAAACCTTGAGTATTTTCTCCCTAGTCCTTGCTCCGGTCGACGAGGTTAAAGCTTTCTCATAGATGCATATGTTTGCGATCGTGTAATTGGGTTGACTTGCTTAGTTCTTTCTTGTTACCCTAGCGTCGAAATCAACCAAGGGCATAAGATCAGATTAGTTCAATCGACCAAAAATTATAATTGTCTATAATTGGTTTAGAGATCTACCAGTTGTGCTATTGTGGTCATTAGCCCTAGTAAAAGCTGTAATAGTATGAATATGGATCTTGGCTTGTTCTACCCATATTGGATACGAGTCTGTATTCTAACATGGGGTCATAGAGTATGTTAAATAGTGGGAGCCAATTATTAAAGTTCTTGTTAATTAGCCCATAATTGTGATCATAGGAATCAGAATTACAGTTTTAATTCCCACTCAATTTATTTTCTCCAGAATAGTTAAGATGTCGAACGTATCATTCAAGTTTTTCGTTGAAACAACAAGTTGACTGACCCAAACTTTATGTATTTGTTGCACAATCTGCGTTTAGCTCTAAGATAAGAAAAAATTGAGTATGTATTGGACACACCTATTCCTGAGGTTCCTGGTAAAGATTCTCCTGAATTTGCTAGGTTTGACGTGGATATCCAAGGGAAACATAAGGATGGTGCAACTTCAGCACAGTGCATCATGCTAACTGCAATGATGACATATTTGCAGAGGCGGCATGAACACATGGCCCTTTATGAAATGTTGGAGCATTTCAAGAGTCTCTATGCTTCGCAAGCTCAAACTATGGAGTATGAGCTGCTAAGAGAACTCTTTAAGTGCAAGCTTCATGATTGGGCCAAAACCTTTTTGGGCCCATGTTTTGGACAGTCCAACCCTTTTTAAGATTATGGTTCTCTCATGTACCTAGTATAAATATAAAATAAAGTCATATGTTGGCTAGAGAGTTTTTAGAGAAACATCATAACAAATCCTCTTGATTTTGAGATTGAGAATTCTTGAACTTTCGTGAGATACTAACTTTCTTCAAGATAGCAATGCACTGAAGTTGGATCTTATAGTCGGAGAATTTATTTGTGTGGATACCTTAGTATTGAATATGGATCTGAATTTACTGGTATGGTATGGGCCCCGGTGGGTTAAAAGTATGAGATGGTTATTATGGTAACTGATTAACACGAATTTTTCTTGATTTTAGTTAGTATTTTAGTTCATTTTTATTATTGTTTTTGATGAAAGTTGGATAGATTGAGCACATTTTCGTATTTTCTTATCTCCAACTTGTTTTATCGTATTTTAATTATGATTAATTAATTTTATATTTATTTTAGGTATTTTGAAGTATTTAAGTTTGGAAGTAATCAAGGGTGGGCGTACGAGTGGGGATTAAGCGAAAACGGGCCGTGATTTGAAGAATTTGAAGCTGTCTACATTCTATAACGGTTATTCCATCTGGAACTGTTATAGTAGCCTCCCGAACAAGCCTGCTGAGCACTTCCGACCAGCCCTGCCGAGCACTGCCGACTGCTGCCTGCGTCGCTCGACCAGTCGGCCCGTGTCGACAAGTTTGCATCGGTCGACGCAAGAACCGTTATAGTAGCCCTGATCGACGCACCTGCCCAGAAACGTGTTTTTTGTGATTTCTTGCTGCCCAAAACTTCCCACAACTAAAATACCCTATGTATTTCGGTTTTTTACATACATTATCATATTCCTAGGGTTTCTAAAGCCTCTTAGGGGCTGACAACCCCAACGAGTGCCGTTTATTTTCTTAATTTCTCTTTAAATTTTTTAGTTTTAAATCTCTAACTTTAGATTAGTTCTTTGGTAGATTAGATAGCTTATATTCAAGATTTCGACACCAAAATGCTGCTGTTCGTCATAGTTTAATTAGTAAGTATTTATTTTCTTATGCTCTTCAATTTAATTAGTTTAATTAATAATTATTACTTCCATGGCGAATCTTTCTTATGATTGTGTTGGGATTGTGATGTCGACATTGATGATTATTGGTAGCTAGATCTAATGGGTCTAGAGCCTAGATTTGTTGTGAACCATCAATTGGGTTTTCCCAAGCGATCGTGGAGACGAATCAAAGCTCTAGAACCCTAGTTTTCTTAAATCGTTTTATAAGTCTTTTAATTAATTTAAATGAATTCTAGATTTATTTGCTCTTAGATAATTTAATCTTAGTTTTAGATAATTAATTCTTAGTTTAAATAATCTTAGACTTAATTAATTAGTTCATAGCTTAGATAATCTATATTTAATTAGATTTAATTAATTTTAGTTCTTAAAACTCTCAAACAAAACCCCCCTTGTCCGCGTGTTTAGATTAGTTTTATTTTTATTTTCTTATTCGTTTAATCAAACACAAAACGAACTTCCAAATCTAGTCTTCCTCGAGAGATCAACTCGGTTTTAACTTACCAACCTACATGCGAACTCGCACTCTTGAGAGCGAGCTTTTGAATAATTGACAAATATTTATAAAGTAGGAACACAAAAGTTCGAGTCAAAATTTTGGCGCCGTTTCCGGGGAAGGCTAAAGGTTGTGGTTTTTGTGTTTGCTCTTCGTAACTTTATTTCTGTTTTTACTTGTTTCGTTTATCTTTCGTATTTGTTTGTGAATTTTCTTTTTGCTCGTTTTTATTATTTTCCGCTAGTACGTTTAATCTTGTGCGTTGAGTGTTGTGTATGCAAGGTACATCTCTCGACACCTAGGTTCAACGACCCAAAAAAATTTAAAAAAATTAAAAAGTGAAAATGTCTTACAATCGAGGGTATCCATCGTATGACAACGGTGCACCTCCGACCGATTGGCGTGGCTATCGACCGGCTATTCCATTGAGCTCCAAGATGCGGGATTATGATCTTGACTATTTCTACATAGAGCGAACCCCGATTTTTTATGGACATCCGAGCGAGGATCCAGTAAAATTTTTCCAAGAATACGAGGACATCAGCCGGACTTCCCCTCTTCTTGGCCTTACGAGAGATCAAGTGAGGATGCGACTCTTCCATTATGCTCTAAAAGATCGGGCAAGAAAATGGTTAAATTTTGCAGAGCCCGACTCTTTGCGAACGTGGGATGAAGTATACGATAAATTCATGTGGAAGTTCTACGCACCTAAGGTAGTATGTGGTCGTTGTGGAGGCCGAGGGCATTTGGCTAATACATGCATAGTACCATTTGACGATAAGCCACAAGATCATGTTATCGCCATCCAAGATTATACGAGTTATGCCTCCCCCGACTCGATTCCTTCCTACCCGAGATGTGAAGACTATAAACCATATGATCAATCTTTGGTGAGGCAACAAGGTCAAGAAGCCGTGAGTATTTGTCAACAAGACGAAATTGTGCAATTAACTATGCCGGAATATGATTTTCCTGAGACTGCAAAGACTGTAGAGGCACTGTGTGATCAAATTGAGGCTTATTTAGCAAAAAGGTCAGACGAGAGAAATAAACTTCCAAGTCAACCAAAGATGCCGATTTTTGTTGAGCCCACCTTGGATGTTGACAGTTCGAGCTTTGAAGATCATTTGGGAGATATTTGTAAGGAAGAGGATTTGTGTAAGGAGGAGGTAATGGGAAATTTGGATGAATTTGTTCCTCTTGTACTTGATGATGTCGTTTTGGATAATGTTGTAGTGGAGTTGCCATTGGAGAGCCCGGAGGTTGATGAAGTAATGCATTTACTTGAGTTTTGCATAGATGAGGAAGACGTGGTGCCAACCTCGGAAGATGTGGTTGTTGAGCCTCACGTTATGCCACCCGAATATTCGATGGATATTGAGATGGTGGATGAGTTGTTTGAGGAAATTTCCAAACCACTGTGCCCGAATTTAGTTCCCAACATTTTTCAAAATGTTGAGGGGGATTTTAGCAAAACAAAGGAGAATGGATTGGGTGTTGATGAATTCTTATGTTCGACGGATTTCCTCATATTCCCAAAGATTGTGGATCACCATATGCCCGAATTAGTTGTTGATATGTTCATGGTGATAGATTATTCGCTTTTTAGACCCTCGAAGCGAGTTAATATTTTTGTTCTACGATTTGCTTGCCATGCCCGCCTTGGTAATTTGAATTGCCTACTCTTACTCTTGGAGAAAACTAAGGCGTGGCACGATCGTCACTTGTTTCTGGATCCGGGATAGCATCGTTCGTAGATAGCGTCGAGCTTTCGACGTTAAATAAACTCTTCTTGGGACAACCCAAGCTATTTTCCTATCCTTTATACTTCTTTTTAGTTTATTTCTCTTTTTCGATTTTACGTTTTGTGTTATATTTCTGAAGAAGGAAGAAGTGTTATCGAGGAAGGACTAATCATTAGAACGAAGAAATTGATATGGTTGACGATGCTCGAATCGCGTCGATCGACGCCAGCACCAACGCGGCGTCGACGCTCGGCCCGCCCGCGTCGACCGACGCTCTGTAGATGTGCGCTTGAGCGGATTTTCTTCGACCCGACAGCGATCCCGCCTACGATGACTGCTTCCGCGAGTTTTAGATTTTTGTTCAAGACATTTTCGTTCACGCGTTTGGAGACGAAAGATGATTGCACAAGCGCTTTTTGGAGTCGCTCGACTATTTTTCAGGGACATTTTCTTATTCCCTTTTTCCTTTACTTTTATTTTCTTATACTCGTTTATGGAAATCAGGGGATTGCCGAGTTTTTAGAGGGGGGGATGGTTGAGTGTGATTTATAGTTGAAATATGTGCATATTTTAAAAAAAAATCGTGAATTTGTAGTGCTAAATTTTAAACGTGATTCCTACGCGATATTGTGTTTGTATGGCTTGCCTGTCGAAGTTAACTAAGTCTGATTTGAGGTTCTTTTCTTTGAGCGTGTATAAGTGCATAAAACTTTTCAAAATTATTATTTATATATTTTAAAATGGTACTTGGACGCAATTGATCTCGCAAAACCTTAAAAGCAGCGTCAATTCAAACTTTTTCGTGCAAAAGCCAGTGAGTAGCCTGAGTGTTTATCATCTTTGCATGTACTTGAGTGAGTTCTATTTTGAGATCTCTTTGAGATCGCTGTGTTTAGTTAACTTTGAACATGACGTTAAGGCGCAGAAAAAAAAACCCTAATCCGGCCATATCCATAAATTATAGCCACTATAAATTCCGAATGAGCCAATCATAGCCAATAATCCATGCCTATAGCCATGAGTGTTTTTAAATCGACCCCTACAACCCATTAAAAGCGTGGGGTAGGAGTTAGTTATTTTTATTGGTTACTTGTGTTTTAGAGATTTTATTAGGAGATTATGAAAAAAAGTTGTAATAAAGGATCACCATCCTTCAAAAAAGAAGAATAAAAAAGGAAGATGAATTTTGTTTTGTACCACTAGAGCAAGACATTGTATCGGATTCTTCTTCCATATGCACAGAACCAACTTCTCTAAAAAATTAAGTTCGCAAGCTGAAAACTAATTAATTAAAATCTCTAACCATATATAATCTACAGAGAGAACAATCAGAGTAAATACCATCACGTGAATTGATTTTTTAAACACCAGGTTCCCTACTACTAACCAATCCTTTCATCATATCTTCACAATATGTAGGAGTTTTCTCAACACAATGCACATCGAACACACGCAAATAGTGGCCACAAAGAATACCTACCTATTAAAAAAAACTAAAGCACATATATCATACAAACTTGAAATAAAAATTTTGAGTTTTTAAACAGAAGCACGAACGTTCATGTCTAACAAACTAAAAGTTCATCAATAAAACCCAGCTTGTTCATATCTAAACCCTAAACGTAAACCCCATACCATAAACCCTAAACCTTAATAATACTAAAACCTAAACCTAATCACATGTTCATGTCTAACCATATTGAAAAAACTTTATCAAATAAAAAATGATACATGTGTTGGCTCCTTTCCACCATACTAAAAAAGTTCATCTAATATATAATGCATGTTCATGTCTAATGATCGAAGAATTCTTAGCACTCTAAGAAATCTTCTCCGCAATAGTACGGAGTCGATTGTAGAGCGGTAAGTTTTCCCGAGTCGTGTCTCTCGAGGATAGATATTATCGGCGGTCGGTGCTTTTTACTTACTCTCTTGTTAAGCTAAATTACACTAATCTAAATTAAGAAAGCATTAAGTCATTGGTTTGATTTGAGTATTAAATTTAAAGAAGACTTTAATGAAAATAATGAGAATGAGGGTTTGGGGTGTTCGGTTCATCTCCATGATTAATCGGTTTTCGCCGAGCACTTAATCCATGATTCGGGGTTGTCGATCCCAAATTGTCGACCAAGTGTAGGGGTCGTCAACCCCAATTCTCGACAAGCTCCGATTAATGGTTCTAAACGAACCTAAACCCTAAACCCGTAATTACTAAACTAATTGCATCAAATAAAGCTTACAATTAAAAGAGAATTCATGGAGGAAAAATCAAATCATTTGAAATTGAGATTGATTAAAAGCATTAAATTGAAAAGAAAGTCAAAATACCAAAGAGGAAAGTCCCATTTGCCTTTTATCTACCTAAAGTTTGCTTGGCTAAAAAGAGTAAAAAGCTTGAAAATGCTACAATGGAGTTTGGCAAGAACAACAAAAACTACAAGCTAGAAAATTTAAAAGGAGGAATTAAAATGCAATGAACAACAACACAAACTAGATCTAACAACATACCCTAAGAAAATTCAACTAACAAACACAACAAAACAACATGAACAGTAAATCAATAACAAAGCATAAAAATTAAGGGAAAGAAAACTACCAAATTGCATTGAACACAAGATCCACAAATGAGAAAGCTTCAACAACACAAGATCCACAAATGAGGGAGGTGTCACTCTCTCCAACACTTGCTTAGAACAACTAAACCTAACTAAACTAACTACTTGAGCTAACTAAATTACATAAGCTAAGAATTTAAACTAGGGTTTACATGACAAGGGAAATGTAGAGGCTTGGAGGAGATGGACTAGGTCCAAAACCACAAACGAGAGTTGGATAAGGTTGGAGAAAGCTGGGCCTATAAATACAAAGTCGCAAGGGCAAAGTTGTCAAAAAGGGATAAAATTCACGAGTTGGACTGCGACTCAGTCGATCGACTGAGGAGCAGTCGATTGACTGAGGGTCAGTCGATCGACTGCTTCGCCCAAAATTGCCAACCTAATGCCAAGCAGTCGATTCGGAGTGATTTAGTCGATCGACTGGATAATCAGTCGATCGACTGAAATGCCAGTCTATCGACTGGCTCGGCTGCTCCGGCTCGGTTTTCTCATTTTGCTCTAAACGTTCGCCGATTGCCGCTCCTCGTTCACGCTGTGTTTCCTTGCTTTGCTCATTCCAATCCGAGTCGAAAGAGATGCCCTGAGCATGCACGAGACCCGCTTGGTCATCCTATGGCCAAAAATACAAAAAAGGGTAAAAATGTACGAAAAACTACTAAAAACCGCACAAAAGCTATAAAAACCTAAAACTAACAAAATAGGCTAAAACGACTCCTAAAACTCGTAAATGCAAGCAAAACACACGCGAATGCGACACAAAAAGGTAACAAAAAAATGTACAAAAAAGTACAAATCATCCAACATATATAAAAGTTCATCAATAAGAAATATTGAATATTCATGTCTACAAATACTAAAGAAGTTCATAAAAATAAAGCATAGTAAAAGGTTCAATAAAAAAAGAAACACATACCTCAAAAAATAACTTGCAAGTGCAAGACATAATCATGTTTCTCAAATCAAAGATAACCTCATGCCGAGTTATATCAAAATTTGACCTCCATACATGATATTTGATAGAAGCCCCATAACATTGCACACAAACTTAATGACATGAGCATCCCTTCATATATTGCTCCTCAAACATTTTATATGTCTCTACTATGTATATTTCTTTTACATGGCACATTAGTTTCACACCATACAGTACCATGTAGGTTCACCACGCATGCAACGAAACTCTTCTCCATTTTTTCCTACCCCTCTATTCCAAAACTACATGAGCAAAACAATTGTAAAAGTCACATAGGCCAGCAGTTCGAGCAAGCCTCCTAAAGACAACAAAATTGGTGTCCTCACTCCTTTGGGATGACAAAATAGCACCAGAAAAAATATCTTTATTAAATGTTGGACACCGTTTCTACTGAATATCAAAAAACTTTTACAGCCAAGAAATCTTGTTGCAACCATAATCTCTCTTTAACCTATAAGAATAGCAAAAGTCTCCATAAAATAAATACATCTCACACACAAAAAAAAAAAAAAAAAAAAAAAAAAAAAAACTAAACACTATAAACATGCAAACAATCAAAAACATAAAAGTTAAACATACCTAGTCCAATAAACCTCAAACTCAGCCTATGAATCACTATATTTCAAAAATAGTTGAAAAAATTAATAAAAACCTTTTTCGCTCTTTAAGCACTTGATATTTTTCTTCGAATTTTCTCCAATATGGCACACACATAGCCTATAACTAGAATTTTGAAATACCTAAACAATAGGAGCAGACATTGTGGCACACTGATCAGTCATTTATGTTACAGGATATTTACCTCCCATAGATCTTAGAAAAATATTAAAAGTCCAAAAAAAGGACTCACTCATCTCATTTAACAAAAAACAACATCCAAACATCACAATCGCGCAATGATGATTCATGACTGCAAAACAAAAAAGAACACAAGATGTCTAAAATTAAAAAATAACTTAAATATAAGTTATATTCTACATAATATAAGAGAATTCGTATAATTCATGCCTACAAAGGGTGAATAAATCATATCATATTTGTTAGTGCAGTAGGTTGTTTCATGCACTAATAAATTCCCAAACAGCTCGTAATCTTCTTTCATCCGAGAACCATTCCAAAAGAAATTACACAATCTTCCTTTGCTAACAAGATCGAAGTCAATAAAGAAGTCCTCATTTAATTGCCTTTTTTTAAAATTTCAATTAATACATTAGAATCCGACATATCTAATGTCTTCAGCCTCTCCTTTGCTCGAGAATTATATGAATCCCTCGGAGCAAAACTCATCATAAATGGCAAACCACCAACTTTCTTTTTAAGCAAGCGAGTTCCATCTAAAATATTGACACCACTTTATTTCAAATGTTCAAGATATATTAGTTAATTTTTTGTCACTTTTCTCCATTAAAGAAGAAGGCATGCTTTGTCCGGTTTAATTAACACGTGATTGTGTGCCCTGTCATGCCTCATTACAGTCCAGATCTCAGCTTCTTCTTTATCAAATTGTACAATGAGTATTGATATTTCTAAATATCACATCACCTTCCTTTCATTTAGCCTTATGGCAACAAAATATCTTCATCACTAATATTTTAGTACCAACTTTGAACTGTTGCTTCTCCTTTATAACACTGAGTTCAGTTCTAAAATGCATACTTGTTATATAAATCAAACACCTCTTCGGGTAAATTAACCTTCAACCCCATCAAATCCTCATCGACACTATCACTACTCAAACACCAAGCTTCTCCACGAGAATTAACATTCACTACCACCAAATCCTCACCAACTAAACAAAAAGAAAAAAAGAAAGGAAAATAGTTTCAAATACATATAATACACTGTCAGCACACCAAAATGGCGAACAACTAGGCTAACAACATGTACTTTCAACTTCCCTAGTGATGAAAATTTAGTCTAACAAATATGTACTTTCAGCTCCCCAATAATGAACATTTAGTCTAATAAGCATGTACTTTCAGCATACCAACAATTAACATTCACGATAACAAACATGTACTTTCAGCTCCTCAATGATGAACATTTATTCTAACAAATATGTACTTTCAACTCCCCTATAATGAACATTTAGGCTAACAAGCATGTATTTTCAGCTCCCCATTAATGAATATTCAGGCTAACAAGCATATACTTTTAGATATAGATATAACAACTTTCCAGTAACACAACTAATTGAAAATTCAGATACATGCATGGAGAAATTTATAAAATAGAAAAATCACTCGACTAAAAAACACACACAACATACAAAATCAAAAGCAAAAACCCCTAAAATCGAAAGCTAAAAAATTTAAAAAATCCTAAAAAGAAAATAACTCACCAATTATCACTTACGAATTCCCGTAATATATAAATTGAACCAAAAAAAAACCTTAACAAAATCATTAAAACCTAAATAACCCTAAATCAGTAAAAAGAAATCACAATCATCACCTGATTCGACAACAAGAATATCCTCCGTAATTGAAACTTGAACTACAATATATTCCTCCTTTGTTACTTCAAGAAAAGTTGAAGAAGCAGTTAGTACAAGAGAAAAATAAAGAAAATTCTAAATAAATGAAAAGTTTGAAAAAACGAGTTTATATATAACAGAAAATAAACTTTAAATGTTTAAGGAGGACGACAATCACATGTGAAATATATAACACTTAAATATATGATACAACGTACATCCGAGTGCATCTAATAATTTATCATCTGGACCTAATATTAGCAAAGGCCCATAACAATGTATCCAGTACATGGACTAATCGGCCAATGGTGTTTCGTCACTTTTTTTAATCATAATTGACATACTATAAAGAATCTGGAATTATGCGAATCATGCCCAACAAATAATCGACCAATACCTTTGATACAAAAATCGACCAATATCTAGCACAATATTACCATATCATAATCACTTATGCACAACACATTTACTGAATTTATGTGGAGACCTGTATATTAAAATAATGGACTGGGTGACACTTCACCACAAATTAATAATCGATCAGAGATCAAGTTACCTTTAGAAAAATAGTGGTACTATGAAAATCGAGCAAAATTCAATTGAACCACTCAAATCCATTTTTTCTAAAAAGAAAAGGAAGATCAACGCCTTAAATTCGGTAATTTGTTATATTTAGAAATATATGTTTATTTGAACGTTGGACTTTATTAAATACTCTCTTCGATTTTTATTAAATGTTATTTTAGAATTTATGTCTAGAATTAAGGAACATGTAAATTTGACTAATATACTCTTAATCAATTAATAATATTACTAATGAAAATCTCTTACCTATTTACTAATAATTATCTTATTACCATAAATGAATTTTGTTTCTTTAAATGAGTAGGGATAAAGTTGAAAAAATGGTAAAAGTTCTAAAACGACAATTAATTTGAAGCAAAATTTAACTTATAAAACAACAGTTAATATAAATCGGAGGGAGTATGTTTTCAATGTGTATTTATTTTCCAACATTTAAAATGCATTAAATAATATATAGTTTATTACAGTTTCATGTTACATAAAGTAATGAAGGGTATAATTAATGATTATTAAACTAACTGGATGGATAATTGAACCAACACATTTATTAAATCATTCGTTGGTGACAATATCAATTTAATTAGGGAAAATACTTGTGTTAGTCTAGATTAACAAGTTATGACTCGTTAGGCCATCTGACTTATTACTATAATGTATTATTCTTTGTATTGTGATGTATTGGTTTTTGTACTTAAAAGTATTAATTTTTCATAAATCTCTGACTTGTGCTATGATGTATTGGTTCCTGTACTATGATGTATTGGTTTTTATTTATAATGTATTGGTTTTTGCACTATAATGTATCGGTGTGAAATTTTGGCCTAACGAATAACCCGTTAATCCGGCCTAACAAGAGTGTTAGTGATTTAATTTTAAGATCACTTGCGTGGACAATAGAATCCGTTTTTGTGTCCGATATTCATTAGGACACTATTAATGCACCATATGTACATTAACTAACGACGAATGACATTTGCCCACCTTCTCATCAAATCACCAACACCACCTATGCCTAATCCAAATCCACCTACTTCAACGTGACATTTTGAGCTCAAATTTGCTCCTATTCCCACCTAACTCACACTTTACATCTTTTCCTCATTTTGCGACGAATGTTTGTTATCGGATTGTTGCTCTAACATGTTACGTTACGCCCCATCACTGATTCTTCATCACGTTCGCATGAACAGGAAGCGATAGTTCATAGTTGAATATTACTTTCCTATTATCAACCAAATTTTAAATCGGTTTTATCATATATAACAAATGTTTCCTTTTCACTAATGTTTCCATGACCATATCTAATTTGCTATTTTTTTTTCTCTTTGCATATGCATATAATATATACATACAACATACAATATATATCATAATGAGTCGGATCAAGTTGAAAAACTAGGGCTTTTGAGATGGGATTGAAATTGGAAAAAGGGATATTTTCAAGTGTTATTGGTCAATATCTTGTAAGCTTGACATTTTATTTATGTTTTACCGTTGTTAAACACAATTTCTAGGTTTCGCGTCGAGCTAATTATGAGCAAGCAAAATGAGTGCCCAATTGAAATTTGTGGACAATATGAAAAAAGATATTGCACATGTTGCCGAACGCAGAACACGTTCTTATTATTTAGGTACAAGATCTCATTGGCTGAAACGGACAAATGTGCCGGCTTGACAAAGAGAAGTTGCGCCATGTAACTTGTAATAAGCACATATGTGAAATTCCAATAAAAGTATTGCTTACCCGTTATGTTCTATTTATAATAAGCTCAACAATTCAACAAAGCAATGTATTTAAACTAACTTAAGAGAGTAGTGACAATCGACCTAGTACCCATATTCCATAAATTTTATAAATAAGTTGATAACTATTTTAATTTGACAGAATAATTCAAAAAAAATAAAGAATTTCCCATGAAAGTTCACAGTTCGACCAGTATTGAATTGGTCAACTATAAATATAAATTATTAAGCTTCCTGTAAGTATTAAGAAGATTAAGAAGTGCATATGTATTGATTGTAGATAAAATGATAAATATTTAACAATAAAATCTAAATATAATTTGCAATATATATCTTTTTTTTAATGGATAACTAATTATTAATTGACATTATTGAGAATATTTTAATTATGTTGGTAACTGTTAAAAGTAATAAAAAAAAATTACTTATATCCATAAACTGGAAGTTGATAATACGAAAATTTATTAGAAAATAAAGAATGTCAATTTCAACTTATGGTTAAATTTTCTATATATATATTTTTGACTTCCATTCCCTATTGCAAAAACATTCATAAAGTAAATTCCCTATATATTCAAGAAGATAAAAATGCCCTCATATTATAAAAAAAATATATTTATTTCTATTTTTCCTTCAATACCTCGGTCAATATTGTAGCCACCATCAACGATACCATCGCCTGCGTCTCGTCGGAGGCGAGATTCAATTATTTTAGTGCCCTATGAATCGACTCGCCACTCTCATTTCAAATTCAAGTTCGGTTTTTGATCCAATATTTCAATCGCGAAAAATTAAGTTAAAAGTGCTTATAAATCTAAATTATTATCGCTGATTACTTCATAATATGACCACCAAATTTTAATTGGTCACAACCGTGGAACTCTACTCATTTCAATGTACATATTACAAGTTTAGATTTTCAAATCAATATTGTTGCTTGTGGGTGCGTGTGTGTGTTGTGTGTTTTTCCGGCCAAAGATCATCGATAACTGGGTCTTTATGTTAGGGGACGTCAACGAATATGTGAGGTGGAGGAAGTAGTGGCAACATGGTTGTAGTGGTGACGGGTTATGAAGTATTGGGGAGGCCAAACAGAATTCTTAATATATATTATGAGTATCCAAATACTTCATAACTCATCACCACTACAACCCTGCTGCCACTACTTCATCCACCTCAAATGGTCATTGATGTCACGTCGCTAGCAAGACTCCCCTGAGCATTAAGACCCAATTACCAATGATCATTTGCCCAAAAAACACATAACACACACACGCACCCACATGCAATAATATTTATTTGAATATTTAAACTTTTAGTTTTGTAGATTGAAACAGGTAGAGCTCCACGATTGTTACCAATTAAAGTTTGGTGGTCGTACGATGGAGTAATCGATGACAAAAATTAATTAGAATTTATAAGTACTTTTAACTCAACTGTGGCATGCCAGATTAGGCCATGCTTGTCCTTCAATAGTTTCAAAAGTATGTAATAAACTGTCAAAACCTATCTCTGTGTCTCAGTTTCCTTTTTGTGATGCTTGTAAAAAAGGAAAACTTCATAATATCTCTTTTCCCTCTGTTATTTCAATTGTAAAAGAACCTTTTGAACTAATTTTTTCTGATGTTTGGGGTCCATCTGTTGTAGCTTCTACCGATGGTTATAAATACTACATTCATTCATTGATGCTTTTACCAAATTTACATGGATTTACCCAATGCATTCCAAAAGTGAAGCTCTTTCAACTTTTAAACACTTTAATACCTTTGTGTAAAGACAATTCAACTACAAAATAAAGTCTTTTCAATCTGATTTTGGTGGTGAATATAGACCTATTGCCACTGTACTCACCTCATAAGGTGTTCAGGTTAGACACCCTTGTCCTCACACACATCATCAAAATGGCCTTCCTGAAAGAAAACATCAACACATAGTGGATATGGGACTCACTCTTCTGGAAAATGCCTCATTTCCATACAATTTTTGGTGGGATTCTTTTGTTACAGCTGTTTACATCATAAATAGGTTACCTTCTCTCATTCTGTCAAATATATCTCCTTTTCAAAAACTCTATAACTACACTCCTAATTATAATTTTTTAAAAGTTTTTGGCTGCTCTTGCTTTCCCTATCTCAAGCCATATAATAACACAAAAATGCAGTTTAGATCTTCAAAATGTGTGTTTCTAGGGTATAATCCATCTCATAAAGGCTATAGATGTCTCCATCCTAGTGGTAGAATCTATATTTCCAAGGCAGTTGGCTTTAATGAAAATGAATTTCCTTACTCTTTTCTTTTTTCCTCAACTACTCCAAGTTCTACTTCACCCAATACCTCAATATCTACTTCTATTCCAATTTCCATTTATCCTAATACACAGTCAGGCACATAAACTCTCTCTTCATCCTCATCTTCTCACATTTCAGTCCCTTTACCTCTGCCTAATTCTTCAGATTCACCCTCCTCTCAACCACAGAACACTCATAATTCTTTACATTCACCCTCCACACATTCTTTTCAGCATCCTTTCCCACCTGTTCCCTCTCAATCTATGGTTACCAGGTCCAAGCATGGTATATTCAAACCAAAAATCTACATTGCTCACATTAATTCCTCCAAAATCATTGAACCATTATCTGTCAGTGAGGCTCTTTCTCATCAACATTGGAAGCATGCTATGAATACTGAATTCAATGCTTTACTTCTCAATCACACTTGAGATCTGGTAACATATGATTCAAGAATGCAATTGGTTGATCGCAAATGGGTGTTTAAGGTTAAGTACAGGGCTGGTGGAGAAGTGGATAGGTTCAAGGCCAGACTTGTGGCAAAGGGTTTTCAATAACAAGAAGGAATTGACTATTTTGACACCTTTAGTCCTGTTGTAAAACCAGCCACTATCAGACTTCTGTTTAGTATTGCAGTCTCTAGGGGTTGGGAAATACAGCAAGTGGACATCAATAATGCTTTCCTTTATGGGACTTTACAAGAAACAGTTTACATGACACAACCTCAGGGGTATGTGAACTCTGCCTTTCCAAATCATGTGTGTAAGTTGACAAAGCCATTTATGGTTTAAAACAGGCTCCAAAATCTTGGAATGATACACTTAAGAGGTTTATTTTAGCTCAGGGCTTTAAGGCATCAGCTTCTGATTCTTCTCTTTTCTACACAAAATAAGCTGGCAAGCTAGTGTTGGTTGTAGTCTATGTAGATGATATCTTACTAGGATGTGATGGTTTTTCTGTGGTACAGCAGGTTATCCTCTTATTGGACAAGGAATTTTATTTGAAAAATATGGGAAGGGTCAGTTATTTCTTGGGACTAGAAGCTCACTATGAGCCTAATGGTATCTTGCTCAACAAAACCAAGTATATCCTTGATCTGCTTCAGAAAACTAGAATGAGTCAATCTAAGCCTTGTCCCAGCCCTTATAATAGCTCACAAAAATTGTTTTTAAATGACAGTACTCCATTCTCCAATCATACCCTTTATAGGAGCACAGTTGGTGCAATGCAATACCTAACAATGATTAGGCCATACATTTCTTACACTGTTAATAAGCTTAGTCAGTTTCTTCATGCTCCTAAAATCAATCATTGGATAGCTGTAAAGAGAGTGTTGCATTATCTCAAAGGTAGCCCTGTTTTGGGTCTTCTTTTTCAACCTACACCCACAGTCAAACTACAAGCATTTCAGATGCGGATTGGGCCAGTTCGGTCTATGATAGACGCTCCACCAGTGGTTTTTATATTTTTCTTGGCCCAAACTTACTATCCTGGAGCTCCAAAAAGCAGAATGTCATTTCACGGAGCAGTACAGAGTCGGAATATTGGGTCCTAACCTCTACAACAGCCGAGATTCTCTGGATCAAAGTTCTACTTCTGGAGCTAGGCTATGTAGCTGATTCGTCACCTGTTTTGTGGTGTGATAATATCGAGGCAATTTCTCTAGCTTCTAATCCTGTGTTTCATGCGCGAACAAAGCATATTGAAGTGGACGTTCATTTTAATCGAGAGAAAGTACATCAAAAACTGATTGATATTCGTCACATTGCCTCTAACGATCAACTTGCCGATGCTCTTACAAAGCCATTAGTTGTTGCTCGTTTTCAGCCTCTATGTTCAAAATTCAATCTTTGTAATCCTTGTGGTTTGGTTTGAAATAGGGGTGTATTGATGTGTATATTGAAGTCATAGTTAGTTATAACTAATTAAGTTTGTATTACTTACAAAACAAAATTAGAGGTAGTTAAGGAAAATTAGTCAAGGGTAAAAATGGTAGAGCTACTCTCTTGTATAAAGAAACAAAAAAGAAATGAACAAAGTAAATTGGGTTTATTTCCTATTATCTAACAGAGGTGTTGTTTTAGAAGTCTTTCGATCGCAGATCCAACATTCCATGTGTCAATTATGTGTCTGCGGCTAATTCTTCGTTCAATTTCAAAGATCGTGGGCTATTTGTTAATGATGGGTCATTCATGGAGAGGTTCAAACAACTCGAAGGAAGAAGGGTGAACCATCTGGGAAACATATGTTCAGATTGCTGACTGCTCGATAAATTATAAGCTTATCAGCCTATCATCCTTCGAAGGATTTCAATGAGTTTCGTTCAAAGCTGCTGGATCTAACTTGGATTACAAGAGAGTATTTTGAGAATTTGGTTAGAGCACTTGAGAATAAACTTTTCTGAAATTAAGATTGTTGATAATAGCCTTTGCGCTGAGAATAGGAGGGTTTATTTGGTTTGTTCTATTGGGTGTGTTTTATCATGGTAAGATTTGTTTGACTTACTGATCATTGAAGCTGGTTACCTAAAAAAAATTATCTTACATTTCATGTTGAGAACCATCCCCTAAATATTTATATATGCACAATTAATTTTGATAACATAAATTTAAATCACTTGTGCTTTCTAAAATTGTTTCAAAAGTTTAAAATATGAGTTGTAACAGTCCATTATTTTTGTAAGACTTGCAACTCACCAGTCGCAAGTACCGGAGATTTAAGACATAAAGGCGTGTTTGGACTAGCATTAATTGGCATTTTAAATCAAGATTTTCAAAATTTGGAGTATTCATAATTATGTGAATAATATGAATGATTATTTGTTAWTGGACTTAGAACCCTTACTTTTAACTGTAGATGTCAAATCATGTGTGAAAAGTGGATGAGAATGTATAATTATATTGTATTGATGTCAAATAATATCTGAAAAACTAATGATATTGTATTAGAATATTGTTTAGTTTATTTAATTATATATATTAATAGGATATGCGATAGAGATTAAGCGTAAGAAATTATTGGTTGGGTATTTGATTTTTGAATTATAAAACAAACGATTATCTAGTATTCGCAATACCAATCTGGTATTTCGAACCTAGGGCAAACATGCCTTGTTTGCCATAGGGTCCGAAATATCGAATTGGTATTGCGACTACTGGATACTCGATTGTTTTAAAACTCAAAAGTCAAAAACTCGTACAATAATTTCTTACACCTACCGTCTATCACATACTATCATATTAAGATATAGAATTAAATACTACTAAATACAATATTATAATAAAATATCATTCACTTTTTAAATATGATTTGATATCAAATAAAACATAACAATATATTATCATCCATGTTTCACATATGATTTGACCTATACAATAAGAAGTAAAAGGATTATTAATCCTAAGACAAGTAAGAGTTCTTTTAATTTACAAAATGCTAAATATATCAAGATGTTGAATACCAAATTCAAAATCTCAAACGAATTATAACCCAAACAGCCCTAAGGGCCTGTTTGTACTAGATTTTGTTGGAATTCTAAACTTTAATATTCAAGATTTTGTAAATAGTAAGAATACTTATTTTTTGTAGGATTCATAATTCTTTACTTTTATTGCAGATGTCAAATCATATGTGGAAAGTGCATGAAAATGTATATTTATTTGTATTTGATATTAAATCATATATGAAAAGTGTGGATAATTTATTTTTATAGTATATTTAATAATATATATTATTTTAATATAATAATAATAATGAAATAAAAAAGATGAGTATGAAGTTAGATATAAAAAAATATTAATTAAATATTAAAAAATTATTACAAAGCAAACGAAAATTAAAATTCCAAATTCCAATCCAAGTACAATAGAATATAAAAAGGAACATGATGGCCTAATTAAGTAGTATTCGGTCCTGGAATTTGAAAATAAAAGAAAAACTTTAGCAATTAAAAAAAAAAAAAAAGAAACCGAATCATGATGGCACCAAATGATTATTCTATTTTGGGGGACTGAAATGTTTGCAGAAACTTCACTGAATAACATGGTTGCCCAAACTTTATGACTCTGTTCTTATCACCCTCTTGATGGTTGCAATTTATATTTTAGTACACTATACAGAAATAGTGCACTTTTTTTATATAATTAATTTATTAAACAATGTTAAACTATTAGTTATCATTAATTATTAAAATGAGTTATTATATAATTTAAAAGGAGTACACTGTTCGCAATTAGAGTTGTTTTGAATCATCAAAAGTTGTTAAAAAATGATGACAATTAATATTTTCAAAGCTTATTGGTTTCCACGAGAGTTTATCTAATGTGCAGTTAGTGAGAAAATTGTTTTTATATATTATATTGTCTATTTTCTAAATATATATATATACTCTCTCCATTTCGTTTTATTTGTCGTAATTTGAAAAAAAAATTGTCCCGTTATATCTGTTTTATTTACATTTTTTAAAGATAACAATTGTTACTTTTTACTTTTCCAATAAAAAATAAAGGTTATTTTACTACTTTTATCCTTATTTTTATTATTTCACACTTTTAATTATTTTATACACAGGATATTATGATCATTTGATACCTGTAAATATAACACCAATCATGTTTGTTAGTTTTCGTGAAATGGTCAAATACAACAGATAGAACGGGACGGAGAGAGTATATAATTTTGTCACATTCAATACATTCAATAGTTTGATCAAATTATCAAAAAGATGTACAGTATTACCATATTTGGGCTATTCCGCTGTCGTAACATGACTTTAAATATATATTTTTTATCATTTTTATTTATTTTTAAGTCATCACATCTTAAAGAAGCGTGATGCTATATAAAACAATTTGCTACGCATCAGTAGAGCTTGCATGAGGTAAGTATAATTTATTGCAATTATAATCTTGATATAATATAAGCGAGAAAAAGTCTTTTTACCTCTTGAACTATGCCCAATTTGATACTTTGCCTCCCAAATTTTTATTTCGTACACTTTACCTCCTAAACTGTACGAGTTTTGCACTTAACCTCCTAAAAACTCATTTTTGGTAGAAATTCTGGTCGAAGTTCACTCGTGTGATATGCACACTAACATATAAGGGGTAAAACTGACTTTTCATCTCCTCATGACTCCTACTCAAAATAATGGCACCTGAGTACTTGTGTGATCTGTTAAGATAATGATCACATTAATATATGTATACACGTAGGATTTGGAACCCACGCAGTGCTCACGTGCCATTATTTTGAGCGGGAGTCATGAGGAGGAGATGGAAAGTCAATTTTACCCCTTATATTTTAGTGTGCATATCACACGAGTGAACTCCGGCCAGAATTCTCACAAAAAATGAGTTTTTAGGAGGTTAAGTGCAAAACTCGTACAGTTTAAGAGGTAAAGTGTACGAAATAAAAGTTTAGGGGGAAAAGTATCAAATTGAACATAGTTTAGGAGGTAAACAAACTTTTTCTCGCTTATATTATATTAAGATTATAATTGCAATAGATTATACTTACCTCATGCAAGCTTTATTGATACGTAGCAAATTATTTTATATAGCATCACTCTTTTTTAAGATGTGATGACTTAAAAAACGAAGGTCGAAAAAAGTTCCAGCCTAACCAAAATCTTGCTCTAATCATGTGATTTTTACAACTCTATTTCCACTGAACTACTTACTGTGTTCGAAAAAGATAAAAATATACTATATTATTTTCCTTCGTGTACCATAATCATAAATTTGTTACTAAATTTATTAGGTTTTTTTTTTTTCATTTTCATATACATCTAACTAACTATATTAAAACAAGACGCTCCATTTACATATATTGACAAATTTTGAATAGATAAGAAATAAACAATCAATTAATCATAAAAAATGATGGAAAAAATAAAACTTGTTGAAGGTAAGACACAATTAGTGTGCATTCGTCAACAAGTAACTGATGAGAGACAATTTAGGTATTTGTTATCTGTATGATTATGGAATTATTTATATAATACACCTATATAAAATGAGTCTTTGATGAATAAGAGAACCGTAATTTATATTGTTTCCTTCGTCTCCTTTGTATCTTCTTCTATTATACTTTTCTTTTTACAAGTTATCAGCATGATGCTCTGACCTATTGAGAGTGATCGAGAATAAGCCTCCATAACCAAAGCAATAATTATATAATTTTCGTTCGTAAAAAATCTAACCGCGCTGTAAGTTTAAAATTTTGTTTTTTCATGTTTAAACCGTTGTATCGTGTTCCAATTTTTAAAAAACTTTCAAGACCTTTTTAATTACGTTTTGAACAGTGGAGATCAGATTCGAAGATACGAGCAAATATATATATAATTTTGAATAAAACATATTTTGTTTTAAAAAATTTCAGTGCAGTATTTTTCAAAATAAGATTTCTCACAATAGAACCGTTGGATCAATCCAATATTTGGATATATTATTCTAAACATATACCGATTTTATATGAACGGTGAAGATTTGAATATGGGGTCTGAAGAATCAGATAATGAATTTTGAACAGAGCAGATACTGTTTCCCGAAATTGTCTGTCCAGTTTCTTTTAAAAATTAAATTACGCACAATCTAACTGTTGGATGATGCTGGATTTTGTATATAATATTCAAACGATATAGTGGTTAAATCTGTACGGTGGAGATCGGGTCTGAAGGTATATGTCATCAGAAACACATCGCGTACAAACCTATTACAAAAACAAAATTAGGAAAGAATCGTGACTTTTCTTTAAGATAACTCGAATTACCCTATTATTTATTAAATGAAACTAATAAATATTTGATTATATCAATATATGGCATGATATGTATTATTGTGCATTCTTATAGAAAGCATGTATATGTACACATGTTACCTATGATTATATACATGTGATATTATGAACAATATTGACAAACATGAAATTTTGTAATAATTTTATGATATTCATAGAGTAAATAATATATTAGTACTTATTCCCTTAGATGATTTCTAATTTAGAAATCATAAATAAAGTTATTTACATGATTAGATGAGAGATTGATCATGATTTTGCCAATATGTTTAGTTAATCATAAATTTGATAAATTGATACGTTCATGTATGTTTCAAGCTTATTTATAACTACTTTCAGTATGTATCATTGGTTGTACATTTTCATATTTTCATGATAATGAAAGTTCATGAACGATAAGAAAATGGGCTAATTTTTTTTGCCCCCCAATGTATGCAGTTTTCCTCACTTTGCCCCCTGATGTACAATAATTTTCGACGTTGCCCCCCAAACTTTATTTCCGGTGGAATATTCCTTCTAGATTCCATCGGCGGGCAGCTGGGGGGTAAAGTGAAAGAATCTTATATTTTGAGGGGTAAAGTGCAAAAAATCTTATAGTTTGGGGGGCAAATTAAAATAATATAAATATTAAATTTTTGTTTTAAATTTTTATATTTGAAAAAAATATAATTTTTATCTTATACTCACACACACACAAAGTTGTCAATACAATTCCAATTTAAAAAGAAAAAACCCATAACTTTTCAATTAATATTTATAATCTTCTAAATATAAATATTTCAATACATCTTTTATATTATTAAATATGAAACACATGACTAAGTATTATGTAAATTATTAGGCTAAGTAACATAATAATATATTATTATGTATTATGATTGAACAAAATAAAATAAAGGTGCATTTCGTATATGCATTATAATATTATGATACGAAAAATAAAATTATCATTCGATATTATTATTTGTATAAAAGGTGTGATTAAATACTATATTAATCATGAGTACATTATTATACAAGATTATAATTATCGAATGATTAATATAATTAAAATCTTGATATTATAAGATTTTAATTATATTAATCATTCGATAATTATAATCTTATATAATAATTAATGTACTCGTGATTAATATAGTATTTAATCACACTTTCTATACAAACAATAATATTGAATGATAATTTTATTTTTTGTATTATAATAATTTACATAATAGTTAGTCATGTGTTTAATAATTAATAATATTAAAGACGTATTGACAATATTTATATTTAGAAAATTATAAATATTAATTGGAAATTTATGGGGCTTTTTTTTTTAATTTGGAATTGTATTGACAACTTTGTGTGTGTGTAAGTATAAGATAAAAATTATATATCTTTTCTAAATATAAAATTTTAAAACAAACATTTAATATTTATATTATTTTAATTTGCCCCCCAACTATAAGATTTTTTGCACTTTATCCCCCAAACTATAAGATTTTTTCACTTGCCCCCCAACTGCCCGTCGATGGAATCTAGAAGGAATATTCCGCCGAAAATAAAGTTTGGGGGGCAACGTCGAAAATTATTGTACATCAGGGGGCAAAGTGGAACAAAAAATATTTTGGGGGGCAAAGTAAAAAAAACTGCATACATTGGGGGGTAAAAAAAAATTAACCCTAAGAAAATTATATAAATAAGTTTTGTGACAAAGTATGACATATATTCTTCAAATTCATTATATAGAGAAATTGATTGAATTAACTCAATCTAAATTCAAAATAATATACTCAAAAGAAATTGATTACTACCATTCGTTTGACGTGGAAACTAGAATAACTACAATTCCACAATAATGTCATCCACCAACTTCCAACTGACAATAAATCGCCAAACTAAATCGAAGTCAATTCTCTAATGAATTTGAGACTTCATATTGACCTAAAATCTTATATATCTTATATTGGAAGTATATGCAGTTGAAAATCTCAATAAACTTTGGGATGTGCTCTAAATGAATATTTTGACAATATTATAAAAAAATACTTCCATGCCTAAGAATTTAGTGAAAAAAAATGTGTTTGCTTGCTAAAAAGGGTCAATGACTTTAATATAACATGTCTTACCATATGTTGAAAAGAAAGTCACTTTAAATGATAATAAATAGTTGAGAGATACGATCTCACTCTATTTTTTTTCCCACTTAAGCAAACATACTTATGCACTTGTATAATACTAATTTTGATAGTAAGTCATTAGACATGGCATTATTCTTCATAATACCAATGTTAGACCTCTGGATAAAAAAATTTCTTGAGGCTAACTAGGATCGATATGAATAGTG
This sequence comes from Phtheirospermum japonicum, assembly GCA_014905375.1. Taxonomy (NCBI): domain Eukaryota; kingdom Viridiplantae; phylum Streptophyta; class Magnoliopsida; order Lamiales; family Orobanchaceae; genus Phtheirospermum; species Phtheirospermum japonicum. The sequence continues at coordinate 230,931 of BMAC01001137.1, forward strand.
CAAATAACCTCAAAGTAAAGGGAAAGAGACATGTTGATCCCTACCCATGTGGGAAGAATGAACCACAAGGTAAGATATGTAAGAGTTTGTGATATTTGTTGGTCATGGTAGAAGTCATGAAGGTTCTCCCAATAACCTCCTTGCTTAGTCAATGGGCATCCTCTATTTTGATTGATGAAATTTGTTCGTTTCTTACTTTACAAAGAACTTGTAAAAGTATATCAATCATTCATATTAAACTATTGTATTTGGTATTAAAGTTTATTTTGAGTTAGATTTATGTGATGTGGCATGATTTACTTATTTTTGTCTTATTGGTAAATTTTGGATTTCATTCTGAAGCATTGAATGAAATTGAGTTTACTTACCACTCATTCACATACAAGGTTCAGGAGTATACTATTAAGATATAATATAACATATCTAACAAATAATGTAAAATATTATAATGAAATGTACTTCATTCAAATATCTCCGAGGAATGTGAGAATTTGTCGAGGAATAGATAATTATTCAATGAATTGATATTTATAAGTGACAAAATCTTGATGCTTAGTGGCACATTGATTAAAGTCATAAAAGCTCAGTATGGACCAAGAGCGAAATGAACCTTGTTAAGTTTGATGATGTTCATATTGATGATTATCATTAAGAAGTACATTATGAGAATGGAACTATACCTTTCATTTATGTGGAAGAAAGCACGTTTTAGAGTCAATCTAGTAATTTTACTTTACTACTTTTTGATTATTGAATCATAAGATATGACCAAAAAAGAACTTTTGAACACTGACTCATTCAAGTTTTGACACGACTGGCATAGATTCTTTTATCGTCGTGATATGATGGTCCATATTTTAAGAAATTAACACGAACATCTTTTATTTTGAGTGAAACACAAAACAAGATAAAATTTGATGCACGGTATAGTGTCGAACTAATGCTGTTACATTACAGCTAGTGCATTCTAAAGTACTAAGAGCACTACCTACATTCATATCTCAAAGATACATCACTCAATTTTTCAAAACTTGTTCATTAGCAAAATTGTATGATTGAGACCTGCATATGCTAAAGATACAAAGTATAATATTTCATTCTTATAATTGATAATTAGTGATACATGTGGACATAACCATTTAAGATGCGGATCTTTCAAGTATTTTATATTTTGATCGATGCTTCGGCATGTATTGTCCATAAAAATATTGTATTTGCAAAACCTAACACATTTAGTATGATTGAGGATTCACCACCCTTATAAGGCACCCAAACTCAAATGCTAGAGAGTTTACATCAGAAGTATTTGATGTCTATTACGTTTTAAATAATATCGATGTAATGCATCTTGTACCCTAATGTCCATATACAATAAGGTCTTAAAGAAGACGCCATCATAAAGAATGTAAATGGTGACTAAGATAATATTTATGCGCACTCATATATTTGTCTCTGCATAGGGTTATTTAGTATTGCACGCAACTTTCACTTATTCATTTATGAACCTCCGATAACCAAATATTTTGCGTACCAGTTGGTAACTGGATATAAGCCTGTAATTCATATCTACGCATATTTGATTAGGCATTATATGTGCCTATTGCGCCCCCAGAACGCATTTATATGGGTTTTTAAAGACGATTAAGTATTTATGTTGGACATAAATCTCCAACATTCATCCGCTATTTGAAGCATTTGACAAAAAAATTTGGATTTGTCACTCTAATGAAACAGTCTTCCCGTCGTGAGGGGGAGATAAGATAAAGTGTTTTCTAATGGAATGACAGGAATAGTTTCACACTATGTCTCATTATGGTCCCCACATTTCACAATGTAACGTGAAAGTAAAGTAAAGTGAACAATTGATCTTCAAAGTATAGAAGACTCAATTTCTAAAGTGACGAGATCATATATATACCAAATGCAAATATGTCTGCAAGGTTAAAGACCCCATAAGGGGCACAATGTCGCATATTAAGACATTGCAACCATACTTAGTGGAGGTGTGGTTGAGGTTGTGACTCCCAAAAGGAACATGGGGAGGTCACTTGGTTCGATCAATACTCACCTAAGGAATTAGAGGTCATGTATAGCACAACTTCAATTATTCATCAATGAAGATAATTACTTTCATGAGTTTATCTATAATTATGTCCATGAATCATTACTGGAGGACGATCCAATGTTTAATATGATTACAGAGAATAAAGAAATCTCAATGTACAATAAGAGTTTATATGAGTTGATGGAAATATATTCCACACACATTGATGATATATACACTGTTGCTCAAGGAATCATAGAGCTCGATAGTATCGAACCACGCTCTATTTAAATGTCAATATATAGCAAATTGACCTAAATGTAAAGAATCAATCCAAGTAGAACTAAATTCACTGACAACAAGACAGGTATTTGGTCTGGTAGTGCTAACCTCACCAAGTGTAAAGCCTGTAGGATATAAACAAAATATTGTCAGAAAGCGCAATGAGAAAAATAAAGCCATGAGATGCAAATCTAGACTTGAAGAACAAAGTTTCTCAAAATGCCCTGGAATTGACTATGGGGATATGTACTTTCCCATAATAGATGTTATAATTTCAAAGAACTGAGAATGCAGCTTATACCTGTGGTTACATCATATCTCTATGGGGATCATGATTTAGAGATATATATGAAAGTGTTTGTTAGCCTTTCCTTGCCAAGGCAAGCGACTCTAAGCTACAGAGTGCATTTGCAATTAAATTAAAACACTTACTTTATGGATTGAATCAATTCATACGGATATGGTATGAACGTTTAAGTGACTACTTGATTGGGAAAATATAATATATGCCCTTGCGTATTTATAAAGAAAATAAGTTTCAAATTTGCGATTAGTTGTATATGCCGATGATATGAACATAATAACCACTCTTAATGAAATAAGAGATATCGCTAGTGATTTGGAATTTTAATTTGAGATAATGAACCATGGGGAAACTCGGTCATGTTAAGGCTTTAAACCAAAATCTGAGTTTGTGGAATACGAAATTCTACAGTTTGCATATATCAAAAGATAACCAGGCAATTAAATATGGATAAGTGCAATATGTTAGCACTCATATGATTGGTCAAAGTGAAGATGTAAGGAAATATTAATTTCGTCAGTGGAATGACGAAGAACTGGTGGGAGCTGAGATTCTCTACCGATGTACAATATGCGCATTATTGTAACATTATTAATACACTTGACCAAGTATTAGTTTCTCAAAATTGTTATCTTGATTTCTCAAGAAAGCAAAATGTCACTGGAATGGAATCAAAATATATTTTGATACCTAAAAGAAACCATTGACGCGAGTTTATTTTCCCATTCATAAATATAATTGGGACTACAAATGGTCTTGTAACCTCCTAAAGAAAATGTTGAGTTTACTTCCTACTATGAAACACCATATAGTATCGTTGATATTGGTTACTCATTCGATCTATGTAAAGAGATCATTATAATACATGTAGTAGTTCGTGATTATCAATAGTAAATGTTATGAACATTCATATATCTGATAATAGTGGCTTGAACTTTATCACTGAAAAAAATGTGATAATACGAGTAATATTACCACAACTCTTCTATAACCAACAATTATACACTTTCTAAAAAATCAAGTAAATCGAGGAAGTGGAGACTTTCAAAGTTCTCTTGGTAGATATAAATATCAAAGAGAGGTGTAGACTTTAGGAGAAGTCTCAACATAGGTGTGTTGTACTCTTTTTCCTTAGACCAAATTTTATTTTTCCCATTGGATTTTTTTACTTGGCAAGGTTTTAACGAGGCAACAATGAAACACCATTTCACCGTTTGACTTGGCACAAGGGGGATTGTTCAAGGAAAAACACAATTAGTGTGTTTTCGTGAACAAGTAACTGATGAGGGATAATTTAGGTATTTGTTATTTTTATGTATTATGAAAACATGTATTTCATACACCTATATAAAAGGAGTTTTTGATGAATAAGATAACCCTAATTTCTGTTGTTTCATTCGTCTCTTTTGTATCTTCTTCTGTTATACTTTTCCTTTTACAATACTTAATTATGTTAACTAATATTCTTTAAAATTATGTGAAATAATGATAAATCTAGTTAGCTTTGAAAAACACGTACAACCTTGTTTGGGAATTAGCGGATAGCTGATTGTATTAGCTGATTTGACTAGCTGATTGTATTAGATGTTTGTATAGACGTGTTTGGTGAATAGCTGATAGCGAATAGTTATTTAAATGTATAAAATGACCAATAAGGACATGGACTTAATTTATTGTTGAGCTTTTTGATAATTATATAAATTTATATGATGAGTTAATTGAATAAATATATATATATATATATATATATATATATATATATATATATATATATATATATATATATATATATATAAAACTCAAGATTTCATAATTATCAAATATACAAATTCTTTGGGTTGCTAATTGCAAGAATTTGAAATTATTAGTGTCTGATAATTAACCACATATAAAAGTTAGACGTGAATTTAATTGAGAGGGAAGAAGTAAAAAATGCGAGTAAGATAGATGATAGGAAGAGTTTTATTATTTTTGAGATGAATTGGAGATGGCAGGGCTTGACATATTTATGTGGTAGGTTAACTTAAGTATTAATTTTAGAGAATAAATTTGTTATTTAATTATATTTTTCATTCTCCCTGCCCAAAATGCTGCTACAAAGAACTTTTTTTAAAAGAGTTTTTTGAACCCAAAAAGCTAATTAAATCTTCTATTTACCAAATATATGTTGTAAATTGGATTAATTCTAATTAAATGGTACAGCGATAATTCATGTTGATGAATTGTATAGGATTATTCTACGTGTCGTGTAGATAATCGTAGCATTTTGAATTTCTCAAATCCATTTATTGGTGAGTGAGAAATGGTGTTTGGAAGTTGAATAGGTGCTTTTATGCCTTTTCGTTTATCCCACATTGATAGTTATTCAATGTGGAAGAGAGTTTAAAAGTGTTTAACTTTTAATGATTGGACATCAAGTGGACCAACGGGTATTATGGGCTTTGTGTAAACGAAGCTCATGCGGGCTCTTGGACTTGGGTTCGCCAATCCGCTTTCGGCGGAGCCGAGCGGATCCGAGCCCGAGCCCGAACCTCGGACCTCGGTCCTTGGTCCTGGGATCTAGGGTCTTGGGCAATGATGAGTGTTTGGATGCGTTTAAGAACGTCTTTAATAGTGCTGTAACCTCCCAGATGGCAACCCTATAAAAGGGTGAGAAGCTCCAGTTCACTTAGCTCCAGTTCACTTTTTACTTTCCATACACGAATAGCTCCTGGAACATCTGAAAAGCAACAAACATACTGCACTGCATATTGCTTCTGGTTTTTCTTTCTTTCATAACTCAGTCCAGTTTCTTTTAGTTCGCCGGAGCTCTGGTTTCTAACAGTGATGTTAAACCAGAGAAGAAAAGTCGTTTTACCTTTGGGGACGAATTGCCTAAACCGAAGAGCACTACCGGGGCAATATCGTCTTGCGGGAAGAGATTATCTCGACTCGACTTGAATTATTGTTCTCTGTTTTTTTATCTCTTTTCTAGTTTTGTGTTATTTAGTTACATACTTGTTCGTGTTCGACTCAGAATTGTAATAGTTTATTAACAATCGCAAGACGATATTTCTTATTTTTGTAATCTGTTTTTTACCCTAACTGGAAAAGAATGTCAACCTCAAGCACTCCGACGAGCGACGCTATTCCGGCCATCACCTCCACTACTTCGGCGACGAACACTGCCCCCGCAGTCACGAACACAACGACAATTGGCATGTCTACGCCAATCGTGAACACTACTCAACCTGAGTTAATTATCAACCCAGGAACTCTTGACTTCTTACTCGAGACGCTGACTAAGCGCATGGCACAGTCGAACTCATCCATAGCTTCGGCTGTTGGAACGATCCCTTTTGGGATAGGGACTTCGGTCCAAAATATGTCAGCTCCGGCTGTGACCCATCCCATTGGGATGACGGGAACTTCGGTTCCGAGTTTGTTTGCAACTGCTCCCCAAACAGATTCAACTGTTTTGAATACCCATTCAACGGGTTCGGTGGGGACTTTTGTACCAACGATGAACGCGCCGGTGCACTCCTCTCGGATCATGCCCGCGGCGGAGAAGCCTCCAAAATTTAATGGGGAAGGCTTCAAGAGGTGGCAACAAAAGATGCTGTTCTACCTCACGATGCTTGGTTTCGCCAACTTCGTGAAAGAAGATGAACCACCTACTCCGGACAAGGATGAGACCAGTTTCCATGTTCACGCTGCCTATGATAATTGGCACAATGGGGACTATCTATGTAAAGGTTTTCTTTTAAGTAGCCTAGAAGATAGCCTGAGTAATGTGCACTCGGATGTAAAGACCTCCAAGAAAATTTGGGAGGCACTTGAGAAAAAATATAGTTCCGACGAGGCTGGAACTAGGAAATTTGTAGTCACGAACTTCATGGACTACAAGATGGTGGACTCTCGCCCGGTTATGGAACAAGTTCAAAAGTTCCAAATGCTGGTGAATGATGTCCACGCCGAGGGGATGATTCTCCCGGATGCTTTCACGGCCGCTGCCATGATTGACAAGCTTCCACCAAGTTGGAAAGACTTCAAGACGTACCTCAAACATAAACGAAAGGCGATGTCTCTTGAAGACGTTATCCGGAAAGTACGAATTGAATCCGAAGTTCGTGTTCAATACAAGAATCCGAAAAGTTCGGATGAACCTCGGGTGAATTTGCTTGAACGAGGAGAGAACTCGAAGAAAAGGCCGCGTCCCGGCAACTCGAAGCCTAAAGCTCCTTCTTCTAAGAAGTTCGAAGGCAAATGCTACAATTGCAATTATCCTGGACACATGTCAAAGGATTGCCGCAAGCCAAAGCAAAAGAAGGCTAGGCCAAGTGCACACATTGCCGAGAGAGAGCTGACTAATGATGACCTCG
>BMAC01001138.1:6011-50739 GCA_014905375.1 Phtheirospermum japonicum
GTTGGGTCTTCCCCTATTTCAGCATTCAGCCGATCGGTCGGCGAGGCGACGACAATCGTGGAGGCACGGCGGCAGCGGTATGGATTTCGGGTCTCGATCATAGGAACTATAATTCCTTATGTTATATTAGTCTCCTCGAAATTTGAAACAAAAAATATGTTAGAAAAATATAATCATGTATGCTGGTGTAGCCTCGTCTCATGAATTTTATTGAAAATTGTTCTTTTTCCGTTCTATAATTTTTTTTAATTTACTGCAGGATTCATATATTCATGGATTTCCAYTTGGCTCTATTATTTTCTCAGGCAGGGGCCTTTTGTTGTGACGCGAAGCAATTTCTTTGCAGAGAAATGCTCATTGATGTAAGATTGTGAAGTTTAGTGTGTTCTTGTCAGATTTTTGTAGTGTGGGATAGGAGCTGTCCCTGCTTCTCTTTGCTCACATGTGATAAATGAAACACATTTGCAACCGTATGAGTAGACATGATCTCATATCGCTTTCATTTGAGATATTGATAAATAGTTCTTTCATTTTGCCCTAAAAAAAAACATAATCATGTATGCTGCCTGTAACGCCCCAGTTTTTTATAGCGAGAAACACAAGCGAAAACAATTATATTTTAATAAAAGTAGTTTGAGGGATGTTACTTTTCAAAACTCTTAAAAGATAAATATACAATTAAAATATATAATTTTATTGAACTAAATCTAACTCTTTCTCTTTAATGAAAACGAATAAATAAAGAGAGTTAATATTTAATACGAAATAAAATACTCGTAATTATAAATCATTCAAACGTGTGCGGAAATAAAATACTTAAAAAGTTAACTATCTTTTTGACTAGAGTAGAAATAAAAATAACTTAATTTATTATCGTCGCCACCACCATGCTTCTGCTTGACTTCACTCAACCTGAAAAATATTTGATGAAAATGGATGAGTACACAACAACTCAGTGGAGATACAGTTCATAATTAATTTCTCAATATAACATAGCATCATAGTAAAACATGGAAATAATTGTTCTGTGCAGTACGGTGGGCCATCCCAAGGATCCGTCGACCCCGGACCCATTAAGGTCCCTGACCAAAAATTGTTCTGTGCTGTCGCGCGACTCTATGTAACATAGTCATTTGCCCGAAGGCCATAATTGTATAATTGTCATGAAATCACCATAAACTATAAKATATCGAGCAATTAATACGAACTTGAATTTAAAAGGATTTTGAGTTAAATATCCCCACCTCGTTTATGCAGAAAATAACTTGACTTGAATGCGARACGTGAAACGTTCCTAGTCCTCAGAATCCTCGTTTCCTTAACYATAGAACAATTAAATTCTTAGAAAATAATTTTAAAATAAAGTAAAATGAAATAAATAGAWATAGGCTTYGAACAAAATTGAAATGGGCTCCAGAAAAAGGATTCCTAAAACCAAGACCAAACCCACTTKTCTTATAAGTTTCAAKCCAACCCAAGACTTACMGYCCCAAAACAAAAACACATTTGACTTAACCCATTAACACCCCCTATTCCTCCACTTCCTGCCTTTTCACAAACCATTTCTGCAAAAGGTTACCCAGACACACACACACACYYCTTTCTCTCRAATTTCTGCAAATCCACAACCACCAACACACACCAACAAAATACACTCACACACACGCGAAGGCAAAAACAACAATCCACACCAAAATATAAACCCCAATTTGAGAATCAAACTCCCAAACTGCAAAACCACCAAAACATATACACACCATGGCTTCCTCCCACCGCGGTCGCCGTCTATGGCCGGACCAGAACTAGAAGCGACGGGTCCTGAAACTGGATGGGTTTGGTTCGACGGGTTACGGGGTTCAGCCGATTCGGGTTGAGGTAAGTGTAGTTTTCATATCCTTGGTTTTTATCTTGAAATTAGGCCCAAAACGACGACTCTTGGGTTGACTCGGCTGCGACCGGGGTCGTCTAAGTTCGACTCGGTTGACTCGGGGCAGCTAGGCCTGATTTATTTTCTGGGTTCGAATCTAGCTTTTGGTGTTGGTTCAATTGACTGAGTTTGTGTTTAAATTTTGGTTTCCTGCTCCCATAGTGTTTCGGCCCAAGCTTTGGTTTCGGCATACGGACTCAGACGGTAAGTTCTATGGTTAAGGTCTGGGAATTACGTGAGTATCTTGACTAATTAAGGTGGTGACCGTGTGTGGTTATCATAGTAAATACAAAACTGAATTGACAAGGGAAAAATTAGAGTTGAAATAATACCTTATGTTTTGAGAATACAATGGAGCCACAGACTCCGGTGACCTTGATTAATGAAAAAGTGGTGGCAGGAAATTCATATTTTTGTGTTTTTGATTGTTATGTTTTTGAAATATTAGTGAATTAGTTGCGGCCAAACGTGAAGTGATTTATAAAGAGTTTGGATTAAAATTTAGGTTTAAGAGTCCAGATTTCATAGGAAATTCATATAGTTTGAATGAATTTAGGTTTGAGTCCAAATAAGTATAGTTAGTAGTGGTGGGACGCTGCTAGTAAATTCATATAGTTTGAATGAAATGACTGGAGTAAGCTTATAAGCTTATGCAGGATCGAAAATAAATATGAATTTGTACATTAATTCTATGGATTTTCTTTTATTTTGAAAGTTATGCTATGTAGGAGAGGGCTCCGATCAAGCGGTGTTTTCGTGGTTGTTCGGGCCGCTGGTTCGGATCTAGTCCTGGAGAATGTTGGGCGGCACGTCCATGGTTGGTTTGGCTGGCGATTCATGCTGGCCATCCTATTTTCTTCTGGAAACCAACGCGATGGCGAAGATGCGAGCACCGTTTATTGTGTTACCGTTTCATGAAAATCTTGATTCGTAAATTCTATGTCTCCCCACCCCCCGCTTTGATGTTGTGTGCTTCTTGACCTGTGTATATGGATGTTTTGCTGCTTTAATTCCATTTTTGTGTGTAGCAAGTTTGGATTTTTTGGGAAGTCTTGAACAGTGTTACGCTACCAAGACACCTAAATTTACATCATGAATTGTGTCATGTGATGCATAATGATATTCATCACGTATGTTTATGAGGTCCATTGATATGATATACCAATTCCTTAAAAATGTGTTTCGTGTTTGTGCATAAACTTCAATACATATTGATATTCGGAAATTGGATACATGAAAATTTGGTTCTTATTAGTCTATGCTATAAAATAAATATCCTGGTGATATTTACACGGCTTGTACTTAGTAGTTAATTTTAAATCATGTTTTTATGTTTTTAGATTGAAGTTCTAAGTGCTAAGTAAATAGCCAACCAACTCATCATTAAAGCCTAATACTCGTGCTAGATAGAAACGTGTTAATTGTTGTTGTTATTCTGTTGTTTGCTTGAACTTGTGAAGAATCTCAATTGCGGGTTAACTTGTTTTATGAATTTTGTTTGAACTACAAGTATTGAGATGTTATCTTATCAATTAAAGGAACGAATCAAATCCTATAAAAAAAGATTTTTTTTTATTTATAAATATATCAATAGTTATGTTTTCTACTCTAAGTTAAATGCTAATTATGAGAATGCATACTGTTATGCTATGCTATTGATATGTAGACCAATATTTATGTGAAATTTGCTTCTTTTGATCTAGATACGAGTCGRTAAAACATGTACGGAGTCTAGTAGTAGTAGTGGTGTTGGATTGCGTCCAAGRTGGAGATGGCGAGGGCTCCAGCAGCCGCGAGCGCATCCATGAACCACTCACTGCTGAAATCACTTTTTYTTATTGCCGAACTCGACTTGTCYATGCTGTAGTGTGTTGCACCTGAATTCTCTTTTCGCTTGGTAATTTCTGCACTATATTATTATTTAAAATCTTGTCAATTTTAATCGTGAGAGTGAGATGCCTAAGAATTAAAAACTTGAGAAATAATTAGACTATGACTTACTTGTTTGAACCCCAGTAGAGATTACAGTCATTGTGAATAATGTATACTGTAATTTTAAGTAGGATTATGAATTGTGTGGTACTTTGATTGTGATGTCGTTAGCTGAACACCATGCTAAACTTGATTGCTATGCTAAGAAAATTGTGTTAGAATTGTAGATTATGATTCTAGCTTTTCATTTTATTTTTTGTATTTGCATTAGATCTGGGAACATTTTTAAAGAAATTACACAGTCATATAAAGGGAAATCACATTTGATTTGGGTTAATTAAAAATTATTATTATTATTTGTGGTGAGGAAATATAACAATGTGTTTATTAAATTGTGAGAAAATGAGTTATTTTGTAATTTCTCTTTGCAGTACTAATACATGCCTTTTATAATCCAACTTTGTTAATGATCATGTTATTATTATTATACTTACATCGATGTGTTTTTAGGATAAAATGATAAGGAAAGTAAAATATGCCGAAGAAGGGATTGAGAAGACTGAACAATAGATAGCAACTAAAGTTCTTGGCCATGCACTTGGTTATATCAAAGGCGTTGGTTATGGACCGAAACCTCCAGGAAAACACAGCACGTTGCCTGATTCGAACACCCAACACTTGCAAAAGGAAATGGCAGAAACTCAAGGAAAGCTACAGGATTCGGAAGGTCAAGTGACGGAGCTCAAGAATGAAGTCGATGATTTGAAAAATCAACTAACTCAGCAAGGCGAGTGCATCAACAAGCTTATGGCCTTCATTAGAGCAAATGAGACTTTGCCGGGTGGGCATAATGCCGGGTGGTAATAATGCCTGAGCCATTATATTCCAAGTAAGTCGGAATTTCCAATTTTAATTCTGTGAACTTTGTATAGTATTTCTTTGATGATTTGATTATAAACTAATTTAGAATTATAAATTTCAAATATGCAGGCCGTCTGATCCCACTTTTGTTTTTGTTTGGCAATGTTGACATGTGGAACAAGTCAGGCTAAAGTCTTGCTATATGAAATAACTCTTTTGGTTTAGTTTACGCTTCCAGGTCCTTGTTTTGAATATTCAAGTACATTGATTCTAGATGTCTAATTTGGTATGTGTTCTGAATATTTCAAGTTAATATTTTGGTTAGTTGCAAGTGTTTTGGTGTATGTTCGAAATCGTCGAAGAAATATTTTGGAATATTGTTATCATTATATTGTAATGATAAATGCTCATTTGCTTTCATTTTCATCGTTACTATATTTTTTTCTTACAAAAGACTAATGACAAACTAATGTAGGACAATTTATGTCGTCATGAAAGTAAATAATCAAATCGTGTTCACTCAATTATTACAACTTTAAGCGTAACATAAGTATTTCAAATTTGTCACTTTAATAAATTATGACAACTTATTTTATTTCATCACATAATACTTTAAGCTTGTCACTTAAACTAAATCATTTATGATGATTTGTTTGTCACCATATAAACTCATTTAATGACAATGAATTTTATCACCAAATGTACCCATTAAATCATCATTGAACATATATCTTTTATGATGATGATAAAATTCGTCATATATTGCTAATTTTCTCGTGACAAATAATTTCATCACCTTTAATAGTAAATGGTGACACAATGGTTTGTCATTGTAAGTATAGATGTTCAGTGACGGTCAATATTGCGTCACTATAAAACAGATCTATCGTGACGAATTACATTATATTTGGAAATTATTTAATACATATTATGATAATATGAGCGTCATAATAACTCAAAAAAAATTGTCACCGTAGTTATATTTGTCACGGAAAATCAAATGTTTTGCTGACAAATTAAGTGTTCGTCATTGAAAATGGTAACATACGGTGACAAAACCGATCTTTTGATGATAATTTTTCAATCCCTTACGTGATGAATTTAGCGTCACCAAATACAAACACCTATGATGACAATTTACATCAGCATCATCAAAACCGAACATTTAGTGACGCGCTTGAAAAAATTGTCACTTTCACCAATGTTGACAGCAATACTATGACAATCGCTGTGACGCTCAATTTTTGTCACCGTTTCTCTTCAGTGACGAAAAAATAGACTTTTAGTGACAAAATGTATCGTCATCGAACATCAAATTTCTTGTAGTGATGGTAGACACCAAAATATGGATTTCTTCTTTCAACCACCCGTTGAAACAATTTTAGAAAGTTTTCCGAACTCAACATCAATATCTTTAACACGATCGTAAATTGCACGTCCGGATAATGGCGATCTAGCAACTCGGTCCAGAGTTTTTCCATTGAAAATCTTCTTTTTTTTTTCTATAAGGATGCTGACTTGGGAGAAAGGCCTCCGAAGCAGTCTTAGATTTATTCTCCACAGCAAATCTAAGAAAACTTTCAACCCCTTGAATATATGCAAGTGATTACGTCTACCATACATCCAACGTCGATCCATTCTCTACCGCTACACAATTTAATTAAGAACTCAATAAAAATACTAACAAAGAAAATATAAATGCATATATCTCTGTTCATAATTTATCTTTCTCATTAATTACTTTTTTTGTTGTTGTTGTTATTATGTTTTCTTGATAAATTTAAGTAGTGTTAGAATTCATATTATATTATAATTAACATTGATATAAAGAAATTCAACTAATTATAATTATTATTATGTTAAGCAAACCAAAGTCGACTATCAAAAAAACAAGTGTTCCTCCAACAAGTCATCTACTGTTTTATGTGTATCGAAAATTTTGTGATAATTATATTACTCTGTTATTAGGCTACGTACAATTCTTTTTACATGTATGAGTCAACTGAACTTGTTTGTAGTCCTTAAAGGTTCAAAACAAACTAAACTTTATTTCATTCCTTACTATTAAGTAGCACAGTTAAAAAAAAAAAAAAGCACACAGCAATTGAATATAATGATTTTTATTCCAATTACCAAAAGTCAAAAAAGTTACAAATGCAAAATTAAAAATAAAAATTACAAATGCATGAAGAAAAATCAAGCGTCGGCAGCCTTCCTCTTTGTTCCTGCCTGAGAATTACCAACATCATCACCATCAGCACCAAGCTTGGTGATGAGAATAGATTCGAGCTTGGAGATGGAGAGTACCACCTCACCCCAATGAGCATTTATACTGCTCAGAACGTTGGTGATTGCTTCTAACTTGTTGGCTACGTTCTGCATGTCTGCGGAATGTTCTTCTTGCATTTGCTTCATCAACAGGACAATTTGTTTTTTAAGAGTTTCCATTAGTTTGCGAAGCGGTCCCGAAATCGTGTTGTCAGCCATTGTTTTTTTAAGAAGAGTTTGAGCTTTAAATTTCAAGGGGCAGAAAGGTGTTTTGAAGATTAATATTTTTCAAGGTATCCTAGGTAATTCAGTCTTAGGGTTATTTATTCAAACAAGTACAGTGCACCTTTTTGAACTCATATATGACTTTTCAATTTTCCCGATGCATCATGCCTTTTTGAATTCATATATGACTTTTCAACTTTCCCGATGCATCGTGCCTTTTCAATTTCTAAGAAAAGATATTAATGCTGCTTCAGGCCTTTTCAGATTAAATGCATATAAATGTAAAAGAATAAAATGCAAAAATATAAATACATACCTTGCAATTTGCAAAGAGACGGTGCACAAATTCAATAGCAAAGATGAAATAAATTTGAGTGGAGTTTTGAATTATGTTCATCAATTATAAATGTGAAGATTCAATCTTCAGAATTATGAGTTTTTCTACTAATTTTAAAAATGCCGGCATTTTTTGAGAACTGGGATTTAACAATATGCATCGGTTTTTGCCATAGAGACCGATGCATATCTGATGCCAAAATAAACCGATGTTATTATTATCATAGACTTTATTTCATATATGCATCGGGTTCAGTAATCAACCGATGCTTCATTTTCTGAAAATTTTCGGCTGATTTTAATGTTTTTTTTCCCGCGGCGCGCGCGCGTAATTAAATTTGAATAAGCATCGAGATTCAACAGAAACGATGCTCTAACTTGGTTCTAGGCATCGGTTGTCAGACAACAACCGATGCTATTTATTTTACAGAATTTTTTAGAATTTTTTCTTATTATTAGCATCGGTTAATGTCATAAAAACTGATGCTTAATGTTTTGAAATCTTCGCTCAGCCACTTATGATCAGCTTATTCCCGCGAATGGGCACGTAATTAAATTTGAATAGGCATCGGTTCTAACAGGAACTGATGCCCGTATTCACTTATAGGCATCGGTTGCTATATACGAACCGATGCTTTTATATTTTTTAGATTTATATTCTACTATAGGCATCGGTTGAATTTCAACAACCGATGCATATTGATTTTTCTGGATATAATAGGAATCGGTTGTTTGACCAAGACCGATGTCTATTTATTTGGATGAAATTTTTCGGTAATCTTATTATTATATGCATCGATTGTTGACAAACCACCGATGCTATTAATATATATGCATCGGTTGTCCGAATAAAACCGATGCATATAACTTTTATTTATTACAAAAAAAAACCCGCGCGACTATAGGCATCGGTCGCTAGATAAAAACCGACGCCTATAACTTTTTTTAATTATAAAAAAGACCCCGCGCGACTATAGGCATCGGTTTTTGACGACAACCGACGCATATAACCCTATTCCGATGGCGTTTTTTTGTAGTGGTGATAATCTAGGAAACTAAATAAAGTCCTAGACACAATCTAGGAAACAAGTCTAGAGTCCTAATTTATTTTGATCCGAAGAAAGGCAAAGAACCAAAAAAGAAAAAATTCCCAAGAATAAAATTCTCAACAACCTCCCCCTTTCGCCTTTCTGAACAAAATACCCACGACGCAACAAAATATTAATAAACTCCCCCTAAGTTAAAACTCCACCTAAACAAATAACCAAATGTTCAATACATAACACAAGCCACAATTAAAAAATAATGTTTTCAAAACACAAACAAACATAAGGGCTTAACTTCATCGACCGACGAGGAGACGTCCTGTCATCCCTAGCCGTTCTCTTCATCATTATCTTCTTTAACTTCTTCAACATCCACTTCCTTGACTTGATCCTTCTCTTCTTCTTGTCCTTGGCCAAACCAGCCAAAACCTCAGCAGCAACTTTGCTATCATCACCTTCACCTGCATCAGTACTTTCACCAGCATCAGCAGCTTCACTCGCACTCTCTCCAGCTCCACCAGTAGCATCGTCACTCGCTCCCCCTTTTCATGCAGAAGGCAAAAGGGCCTCCAGAAATGAATTACAGAGAGCCTGATGCTGCTCAATCTGCCGATCAAGTAACACCACTTGGGCTCGCAGCACTGGTGCAGAAAACTGGACCGTGTTAGTTTTGCTATTCACAACATCAGAACCAACACCAAATGTACCGTCAGGTCGAACTGGCACCTGCCACGGGAGATCAACCACCCGCGCTCTGCTCGTGTGTTGTCCACGTAGAGAGAACCACTCCGGCTCTCCCGTGAAAACATCCTCCGCAGTAGGCTCAAAGCCTTGATTTTCCAAAAGACTGTAGATCAGAGATGGAAAGCAGAAGGAGGACGTGGCCTTTGTTGTGCAAACCTAGTGATAGCATCAAACACATGCTGGCCAAAGTTGAACTTAATACCATGACCTAGCTTAAACAAAAACACCGACTGAGGGTGAGTGACAACCGTGGCATTCTTTGTAGGGACCCAATTGCAGACAGCCACCTTATGAAGCACAGAATAACGAGAGAATAGTCGTGTACTAGGAAATTGTTCATGCCATGCTTTCGACAAACCACCAGACAGAAACTCAATCACCTCGTCCATTTCAACCACTGTCGAATCACCGTGATAGTCCTCAGTTCCAAACAATTCATTAATTAAAGTAGGAGTAAAAGATAACAGTTCCATGCACAAATACTTTTCCGAAGTTCACGGACTTGGAATCAGCAATGGAAGGCAGCATATTTGCATAAAACTCTAGCACCACATTTCGGACAAAAGACATTGCAGTTGAAATAGTGGAATACATACCTCGGTGTTCATAGAAGGCAATCAAGTTCTACATCTTGAAGATATTCAATGGCACGCGGCGCTCATCGATCATGCCTCGGTTTTTATAACCAACAAATAACTCGCCAGCCTCCATGGACAGAAGCATAGGCGACACAGGCACCATGTCTTCAATTTCAATGTCCTGAATAGCAAAGTCAGTACAATCACCATAAACTTCTTCCGAAGCAGAAGACGAGGATGGTGCACATTCAGGAGCAACAATATTAACAACATTGGAGTTGGGGGAGGAGGCAGGATCGGCAGCAGGTGATGTCGATTTTGGTGACACATCACCAGAAATAACATCCATTGTCCAGGTAATGGCAGGTAGTGTTGCGTTCGATGCGAAACACCCAAACTCTCACCAATCTTCTGGGCAGCCTTGGACTTCTTTTCCGTGGACCTTATAGCAGACACATGTTCAAACAAGGAAAAAAACATCATTGGAATCAAAGGAATAGTCATACTCTAGCTCATGCTTAGGTTGATTCATGTTAAATAGATTCAGAGGGAGATCAACAACCAACGGATGAGAAGTGGTCGTGGAGTCAGTTTGCTTCCGGTGAGGAGTCAGTCGTGGAGTGGAAGTGGTAGGCGGTGCGGCAACAGTTTTAGAGGGCACGTAATCTTCATCATCAGAGTTTGTCATAATGATGACGTCCTCTGCTAAATTCATGTGCTCAATAGATACATGACGTCGCTTTGCTGCTCAACTCTTCGGAATAGCCGCCGGAATCACGCCTGGAGGAATATTTTGCAGCCTTCTCGACATTTTCAAGGTCGGGTTCCCAACTGGACCAAAGACTTCTGAAATAAACAGCAAATCTGGAGGATTGTCCACGTAAATATCATTGCTCTGTTGGACGGGAAAAACTTGATCCTCTAGAACAGTGTCGAAGGCGATCGAGATAGGCACCAGGTCTTGCGGATTGATCGGAGATGGATTTGCAACAGTAGCTTCGGTTGGTGATGGGTTTGGTGGTATAACACCAGTAATTTCCTCACATATGCCCATGGCGAGAAACCTTGGTAGGTTCTGTTTTGCATGTAATTGTGGTGTTTTCCCATATTTTTAATTAGGATTATATATTTTTTTTGAGTGAATTAGTTAGTTTTATACGTTGTTTTCCTTGTTTTATTGTTTTTCGTTTTTCTTTTTGATTTATATTTAGTTTGGTTAAATGGGTTTAATTAGAGGTTTCATAAAATCCTTGGGTTTTTATATTCAAAATCGCTATTTTATAGGCCAAGGCCTTGAGGACCAAAGTTCAATCCAAGCCGTGCCAAGGCGTGCTAAAATCGGTGCCAAGAATAAGCTCCAAAATGCTAAACTTTCTGGAATGCTCGCCACGGAAAGCATTAGTCACGCCAAGCTAAGTAACCAGAAAAGTTCAGCGCTGAAAAAGGTGAAATTTGACGATTGAGAGTTAAGATCAAGCTTTTCGGCGAAGAAGTAGCAAATTTATCGAAAAGCGTGCCGTGGAATGAATCACCGTTGGTCGACGATGGCGCCGACGCGCCCGTCAACGACTATACATTTCCCGCGTCGTTCGACGCTTGTCGACACTCAAGCCAACGTAACTCTCTGTGAGCATCGATCCATAGATCATCGATCGACGCACACCTGCTGACACCCGTCGACGCCCCTGTCGACACGCACCGACGACACACTCCGAGGACATGCATTGATTTCCCACGTCGATCAACGCCAATCGACGCCGACACTGGAGGGCAATTTTCGGGAAGTGTCTAGCAAGCTTATTTTGGGACAAACTTGGTCAAACTCGGGGAATTAAGCTTTTAAAGCCCAATTTAACCCATATAACCCCAATAACACCTAGTATAAATGAAGGACTTCCCTCATTTTTTGAAGACATCACTCATTCTCCCAACTCTTGCATGAGTTTGGATTTATTTTCTCTCTCTAGTTCTTAGATTTTAATTTCTAGCATTTCCTTGGGTTTGTAAGCTCAAGAAGAATTCAAGTACTCCCTTGGATTTTATTTCGATTGTAATTTCATTCAAGATTTGGATTCTCTTTTTAATTCAAGTTTTCCTTAAGTTTCATCCTTGTTCTTCAATTTCATGCTTGATCTTCAATTTATGCATTTTGCCTTAGCTCTAAGATTTGTTGTTGGATCTTCTGAATTGGCTACGGTATCTAGGTGAGTGACACACCAAGATCATAGATCGAGTCTCGGGTCGTTTTTATTTTTTAGTATTTCATATGCTTTATTTTGTGTTTCACCCCAAAATATGATACTGCCTAAAACCTAGATTTCTTCCTGACCTTCACCACAAACACAAGTTAGAAAGGACCACCGGTGGTTTTCCGGTGGAACCTCTCCGATGCTTAAGTTAGAAAGCGTATGAGGTGTTTTCCAAGAAGTAAAGAAGGAATGCACAAAAGAATGACATACCTCTCTGAGCCTTGGGGATGAGATATTTATAGTTTCTCCCAGTGGGGACCCCAGTTGGGATCTCACGAGCACACGCCGTGAATCACGGGCCGTTGCGTAACCAATTCTGACAAGTGGTCCCACTTGTCTCTCCCTGAGGAGTCTGAAGGCCAGGTCTTTCCTAGTACAACTCTTTCCTCTTATTTGGGCTCAAAATAGCGACACTGGATCAGCTCCACTTTCTCTGATGTCTTGCTCATACCTTTTAGGGTAATCTATTCGCCAGATCTATCCCGAGCTAGTTCTTTGAGAACTGCCTCATTAGGAATTCCTCTCTGGCTCACCTTATCTTGATCTCCCAAGAGATAAGGTTAGATCTTTCTCAGGGATGAGCCAACTACCAGCCATTGGTTTCCTTAATCCAGATCTAGCTATACTCCCCAGTTATTCTTCTTAGTGACACTAGATCAGGTCTACCCCAATCTAGGTCTGACTATTAGGGCCACATGAACTCCTCCCCCGAAAAATAGTTGGGGTAGATCTGTAAAGTGCGGGAGCTCTTTTTCCCACTTGCATATTAGGGTTCCTGCATGCCCTTCCAAAATTCCATATTTGACCCAATCCCGAGAAATCCACTCAATCATTGGCCCTTTTAATGATAGTCCATATCCTAAGGCGGTTGCCACATCTCACATGCCTCCTCGAGTACTGTACAGTCGAAAGGTCAGTGATGTGTATCTTGGTGGTTGGCCTTCCAGCTCACCGCTTGGAGTACAGTGTAATTGATAGGCCAGCAGCGTGTCTCTTGGCGGTTAGGATTCCAGCTCATCGTTTGGGGTACTGTGCGTCTGACAGTCATTAAATGCACATATCCCATCAAAATCCTATTTTTTGCTCGAATTCCATTTTTTTGAAAACACCTTTTTCCTTATATCTCCTGCTATCTCCCTCATTATCCTCACTTTCTCCAATTTCAGCTTCTACAAAATACTTTTGCTCTCTGTTTCTCTCCTCCGGCGACTTTATACCAACTTCGAGCTTTTCCGATCTTCTCCAGTCACTAGGTATTTCCCTGAACCTTAGTAATTATCCACTTATGGCACAGTCTTCTCCCTCTTTATCTGCTAGTTTTCCGGCAAACAATTCCTCCACTGATGGATCCTCCTCTAGCAATTCCCCCACCGATGACTCTTCCGCCACAACCTCTACTCCTCCTGGGCCCCATACACCTTCTTCTTCTCCCGGTAATCCTACTCTGACGACGTCACCAGCGGAGGCAATGGGGGCTGCCTCTCCATCTGCCTCCTTTGAATATCTGCCCTACATTCCCGGCCGTCCCTACATCTGCAGTATTCTCAGCGACCGCACCGTGGACGGTTTGCGCTACAAATATCAAATTCCGACGTGTTTTGAGTTGTTGAGTCCTCGCGGCCTCGTGATGGTTTATCAAGCGCCGACGAGTTTCTTACCCTTCTATGTAGACCAGTTTCAGGCGGGCTTACGCCTGCCGGTGCACCCACTAGTCTTAGAAATTTCTCGCTTATACGGGGTCCCAGTTCATCAATTAGTTCCCAATTCCTTTAAAGCTATCATATGTTATAGCTTAGCCATGAGGTATGCGGGTCTGGTCCCCACGTCTCATACCTTTTACAAGCTCTTTCAGGTGAAGAGCTCATCGCATGGGTGCTTTTACCTTTGTGCTAGATCTGGGGTCCATTTTCTTAGAGGTTTCCCTACTTCACACAAGGCCTGGCATAAGAAATTTTTCTTTATCTAGTGCTTGGAAGAATGGGGCTTCCCTCCTCACTCTATCGATGAGTTGCCCCATCAACAGTCCTTAGCCGTCAAAGAAAGGCCTGTTCGTATACAAAAAATAATCTCTACTTTAAATGCACACTTCTTTCCTGTCTCTGAGCTTCTCACCCCTCCCACCATAGACTTTTTTCATTCTGAGGAGGAGAATAACTACTTGTCTCCTGAAATTTTTAAAATATAGATGATTTTATATCCTTACGCGTTTTAATGCTCTTATGTTGGTTTGAAAACTGATCCATATGTTTGTCTTTTCAGAAAGTATGATGCAAAGAATTATGGCTGCGCGCCAAGGAGGAGCCCTATCCGGGTCAGGACCACCACCCCAAGCACCTGATCCTAATCGGGCCGGAGCTGGTGGGTCAGGAATTATCCAGGCCACTCCTGAGCCCGAGATAGAGATCGTGGCTCCTTCAGCTCTAGGGGAGCACACCGGGCATCTCTCCAAGAGGCCTCGCGCTACAACAAGAGGGCTTCCAGCTCTGGGAACCAGGATATCAACCCCCAATGATACCTGGTTTAACAAGTCGGTCTTGAACTGTTCTGGTCAATTGGCTGTCCAATTTATTCAGGGACAATGCCCTACGGTAGACAGGGCTACTCTGGAGAAGTGGTCTGACTCAGACCTCATAGAGTCACTCTGTCAAGATGAGGCTAGGGTATGTTTTGTTTCCTTTGTCCTAGTACCTTCATTTTTTACTTCATTTTGCTAAGTGTCCTTCTTCCTTTAGGCAGCAACCAAGAGGTCCATTCTGGTGGCCAGGGCTAGGGGAGCCCTAATGAATACAGACCTGGAGAAGGAGCACCAGACCCTACAAGAAAAGGAGAAGAAGTTGCGAGCGTTTTGCAAAGACAAGGTTAGCGAACTGAAGAAGGCTGAGAAAGAGCTTGAGGCCGTGAGGAAAGCTAAACAGAAGGTTCTGGAGATGGCTCGAGAAGAGGCGAGGAATGAGGCCTTGGCCAAGGCTTGGAGTTTGGTGGACGAGATGGTAGCCAAGGCTCGTGAGACATGGAAGGAGTTTCTGAACTCCGAAGAGGGGCTGAGGCTCATCCAGATCACCAGGGATTACGTCTAGCAGGCATTTCTGGGGTCATAACATCTATACCAACTACTGGCTCCAGAGGCTGAGGTATACTTTCATTTGGCCTTGGATTCTCAGGCAAAATAGGCTCAAGAAAAGCCAACTGTCCCCTTCGACCGTGCCAAAATTTTGAAGCAGCCTCCTGAGCCCACCTCTTTTAGTTATTCCCCAGAAATAGACCGTCTCCATAAGCTCTACATGCCTTAACTGGCCGCGCTCATCTTTGCCGACCTTGCCGCTCCCCCAGTTCCTTCGGAGGCAGCTCTTTCAAATCCGGATCTGTCCCTAGCGCTTACCACATCTACTCCCTCCCCCACTTTTGCGGGTTTGGGGGATCTGCCCGGTGGAGCTTCTCCCGGAGCCCTGGAAGGGGATGTGGTGGATCAGCTTGCGCAAGAGTTGGACGTGGAGGTTTAGGTCTAGTTTTGCTTAGACTTCGCTGTAGCTTTGTTTGACAGATCTTGTTGTTTGGCCTGTGTGGCTGATCTGTCTTATTTCTTTTGTGAATATGTACTGAACTATCTCCATTTTACGATAATGAATGTTTTGTCTTGTTGCGAACTTTGGCATTCTAGGGTTTCCTGAATTCCCGGAAACCCTAGTACTTTTTATGCTCTGTCACGTGCTTTTCCTTGCTTTAAATATATGTGGGTATTCTTCCCTTTTCTTCAATTATATGAAAATGGCCATTTCTCCTCTTCTCGAAGAACTTGACATAGTGAAGCGCAAAAACATCTCCTTGGTCGTCGAAAAATTCAAGCTTTCCGATCAACTGACCATGCTCAAAGAAAAGCTTGGCTACCTCTACCGTCTTCTGGAGAGGAAAAGACAGAAGAAACATCACTACAAACGGGAGTGGGCCGAGCTGCATCAGCTGAGTCGCCAGCTACAGGAAGAGAAAGCTGATCTGATAGAGTCGGTGGCCCGTCTGACCCTCGCTGCCGGCGAGGCACATACTCTTTTCGAGCACGCCAACAAGTACCGCCAGCGTTTGCATGAGACAGAGCATGAGCTTTGGCGTGTTCTCCAAGCTTTGACTTCAGATCGGAGGGCTCCTCGTGGATAAACATCTGTTTTTGTTTTTTGTTTTGTTTTTTTTTTCGTAATCAAAATTGCCGACCTTCGTAGAAGGTGTGCAATCTGCTTTTTGTATTTCCCAGAACTTGATGAATGAAATATATACATTAATTGGAATTTTTCTTCGAAGAAAAAGTAAGACTTTTTAACGGCCACCAATCCTGGTGTCTTGCAATTTTTCATCCGCCAAAATATCATGATAAGTATAAGGGCAAGAAATTTTAATCGATTCATCCTTTTTTGAACATGCCAATTGTGTTTCTCCAAGCGCTAGCCAATCCAAGTTTGTTTGGACTTACCTTTCAAGTCCTCTGCCTTTAGTTAGGTCTTGCCTTGGGGCTGATCAGCCAAAATAAGCGTGCCAAGAGCTCTGGGCTTGCAATCAGGTCCGGCATTAAATGCGAGTTTGCATACCTAGCCAGCTCTGGCGCACCTGTTTAAGTGAGCATATTTAATGGATAGTCACCCTAAGTTAATCCTAGTGCTCTTGGAAACCAGGTCAGGAAAATGGGGAATCTGTCCTTAGCCAATACTGGCTTATACTGACAATCAGGTCAGGAAAATGGGGCATCCGCCCTTAGCCAATCCTGGCTTAAACTGACAATCAGGTCAGGAAAATGGGGCATCCGCCCTTAGCCAATCCTGGCTTAAACTGACAATCAGGTCAGGAAAAATGGGGCATCCGCCCTTAGCCAATCCTGGCTTAAACTGATAATCAGTCAGGAAAATGGGGCATCCGCCCTTAGCCAATCCTGGCTTAAACTGACAATCAGGTCAGGAAAATGGGGCATCCGCCCTTAGCCAATCCTGGCTTAAATGAAGGCTCTAGTTTTGTAGCATGAGAAAGACCTGCATTATTAATTAATAAAATCATTTAGATGTTTTTACATTTATATAAGAAATTTTCGTAAGTTAACAATGTTCCATGCACGGGGGATCTCAGTTCCGTCTAGCTCCTCTAATTTGTAAGCGTCGCCTTCTAAGACTTGGATGACCTTGAACGGTCCCTGCCACATAGCGTCTAGATTTCCCTTGGTTTTTCCCAGATCAGCTCTTATGAGGACCATGTCTCCCTTTTAGAAGCATCTCTTTCGGACCGTTTTGTTGTAGGCTGCTCGGACACGTCCCCGCACATGTTCCATTTTCACCGTTGTCTGGTCTCTTTTTTCCTCGATCAGATCTAACGCATCCTGCACCAGTGCTTCATTCTGAATTTCATCATAACTCTGCACTCGGTGAGTCTCGAGGCTGAATTCTGCAGGAATAACGACATCCATGCCATACACCAAGCTAAAAGGAGTTTCACCTGTGCTTTCTTTAAGGTTCGTGCGGTATGCCCAGAGTACTGCATTCAGTTCTTCCACCCATTTTCCTCCTGATTTCTTCAATCGTGATCTGGGCCCTTGAACAAGGATGTGATTAGTTACTTGGACCTGCCCATTTGCTTTTGGGAGGTAGACAGATGTGAAATGCTGGTGGATTTTCATCTTGGCGCACCAAACCTGAATTTTGGATCCCATGAACTGAGTACCATTGTCTGATATCATCACCCTTGGTATGCCAAAATGACAAACAATATTTTTCCAGATGAAACCCATCACTGCCTCTTATGTTATTTTTGCCAGAGCCTCCGCCTCAACCCATATGCTGAAGTAGTCAACGGCTACAATTAGGAACTTTTTCTGAGCTGGAGCCGTTGGGAATGGACCGACCAAGTCGATCCCCCACTTCGCGAAAGGTCAATGAGAACTCATTATCATCAGTTCTTCCGCCATTTGATGAGTTAAGGGGGACATCTTCTTACATTTTTCACATCTTTTCACAAAATCTTCGGCATCCCTCCTCAGTAATGGCCAGAAGTAGCCAGCTCTTAATATTTTACTAGCTAGCGCCCTTGCCCCCATATGGTTACCACAACAGCCCTCGTGGATTTCTTTGAGGATATGGGTGCTCTCCTCCAAGCTCAAACATTGCAGTAAAGGTCGTCCAAACCCACGCCTAATCTAAACTTTTGTGCACCCCTTTTTAATTAATTAATTTAAAAGCACGTCAGTTTGCTCGCAAGAGTACGAGGTACTCGTAGGGTGATGAGTTTGACTCGAGTCGTATCTCTCGAGGAAACAACTGTTCGGAGTTTTGAATGTTTTTCTCAAATTACAAACTAGAATAAAATACATGTACATTTGAGATTTTAAAAGATTTTGAATTGATCATTATAAATTAAAGCAGTAATTAAACTAAGGATAATTAAACTAATTATTCTAAACTAGATTATCAACTACGCGCAATAATTAAATTATCAATAAAATGCAACCATGAATTAAACCTAATTAACGAATCTAGAAGCATGAGCATAAGAAAATTACCACTAAGAAATGAATCATAAGAATCTAAGATTAATGAATAACTAAGCATAAATTGATCGCATAAATAAACTAAATTAACCAATATCCAATATCCAAGCATAAAAACGATTAAACTAATTAAACTCGAATTAACTAGGAGATTAACTAAGAATTAAACTAATAATTAAACTAGAAATTAACTACTAAATTAACTAAGAGTTTAGAAAACTTATTTTAACTACTAAAAGCAATGAGAAGCTCCAGCTATTCCAGAGTTTCACGTCGATCTTGGGCGAAGATTGAATCCCGAACGCGAATTCGATGTTTTTGGACGCGTTGTTCTTCGATCCTTGATCTCCGTCTTCAAATCTCGTTATGAGATGTGGGATTATGTTTATTCTGAGATAAGAAACCCTAGGTGGTCGTGTGTCCTCCTAAAAATCCAAAATATGGAGGGTTTATATAGATATTGCAAGTCTTGGCGCACAAGAAACCCTAAAATCCGAATTCTGGGTCGTCGCGTCAACGGTGCGTCGACTGACGCGTGATGGTGCTCAGTGTCGGTGCTGCATGGGCGTGCGCATCGGCTGGGCGGGTGCGTCGACTGAAGCGGTCATGGATCGATGCTTCAGCAAGTTGCGTCGACGCTGCGTCGGTCGACGCGTCTTCAACCGATGCTTCAGCAAGTTGCGTCGACGCTGCGTGGGTCGACGCATCTTCAATCGACGCTTCAGCAAGTTGCATCGACCTTGCGTCGACTGACGCCCCCTTCAATCGACGCTTCAGAATGTAGCGTCGGCAGTGCATTGGCCTTCCATCGACTGACGCGGATCATTTCTCGCGTCGACGGAGCGTCGACGCTCGCGTCAGTCAACGCGACAGAGCGTCTGTCTCCGTCTCTTGATCTTTTGCTACTCGTTTCACCGGAAATCTCGTTCTCCTATTCTTGAACATCGAACTCCGTCTATTGCGTGCTGAACTCTTCCGGTTACTTAGCTGTAAGGTGAAAAACAACGAAATATCACCTATTTGCATCAATTACGATTAAA
The DNA here is from genome assembly GCA_014905375.1 of Phtheirospermum japonicum. Lineage (NCBI taxonomy): Eukaryota > Viridiplantae > Streptophyta > Magnoliopsida > Lamiales > Orobanchaceae > Phtheirospermum > Phtheirospermum japonicum. Next base: position 25,732 of record BMAC01001138.1, read on the forward strand.
ATAAGTCGGAACTATAAAAATACGGAATTATGCTTAAATTGTCCAACTTATACCAAAAAAAAATAGAAAGACGTACTAAAATACTAATAAAAATAAGGACAAATCTACTTTAATCAACTACCCCACGCTTTATTGGTTTGTTTGTCCTTGAACAAACGATAATTCCAAAGTATAACTAGAATGAAAATCAGTTCAAGCAAAGAGTCGTGCTATGCTACATACGTAAATTTGAAAATATAGGTACAAGTCACGCAACGTCAACCACTCGACCATTATTACATTATCGCTTCAAAATAGAATCATGCTTCCTCACTAAGGATAATATATATAAGTACGCTAAAAAGCACTTAAGGATTTTCTGCATGGGACGTGTATACACTCAAATCATACAGTTACATGCACAATAAATAAGCACCGAAAATCAATCTCTTTTCAATCGCGAATTAAGTGTGCTGTCTTAACTAAAAATGGGAAAAGGTCTTCGCGGGTTGTAATGTAAGGCTCTTTGGACGGGTATGGAATATATAAGTCGTGTGGCTAACTCATGATCAAACATGATCAATAACTCACTCAACCTAACCTAAACACGAAGCAATGTGCTTCACCTCGTTCAAAAATAAAAACCTCACTTAACACTCATAACTTAGCCTTTAAAATATAGGCTATTTCCCAACTCGCAAACCGTAAAACCGTCTTAAAACTCAAAAAACCACTTAATCACAACTCTATTGCCTCTTAAACATAAGGCCTCATAAAATAAACAATTCGACTCAAGCCTTTATAAGCGTGTAAGAAATTAATCAATATATCCACCATCCTATCTTTTTCTTTTCTTTTTTTTTATTTCCCCCTTTATTATTTTTTTACGGGGTATTAATTTTTTCTTTTTTTTTTTCGGATGGTGTTCCTTAATTACAAAAATAATAAATTCATAATAAAAATTTTCAAGACACAAATAACCAAAAAAAATACGAACTCCTACCCCACGCTTTTAATGGGTTTGTAGGGTCGTCTCAAAAACACTCATGGCTATAGGCATGGATATTTGGCTATGTTTGGCTCATTCGGAATTTATAGTGGCTAAAATTTATGAATATGGCCGGAATAGGGTTTTATATGTGCCTTAACCTCATTTTCAAAGTCAACTACACACAGCGGTTTCAAAGAGATATCAAGACTGAAACTTATTCACGTACATGCAATGATGATAAACACTCAGGCTACTCGCTGGCTTTTTTGCATGAAAATTTTTGAATTGACGCTGCTTTTAAAGTTTTGCGAAATCGATTGCGTCCAAGTATCATTTTACAATATAATAAATAAATTTTAAAAAATTATGCACTTATGCGCGCTCAAAGACGAAAACAAATAATCATACATAGTCAACTTTGACAGGCATGCCATACAAACACAAATAAGCGTAGAAATAGAGATCAATCACATCAAAAATATGCATTTCAAAACAAAGACATCAAATTGCACTAACCATACTCAACCACCCCCCTCCCTAAAAACTTGGCAATCTCCTGATTGTCATAAATATTAAAGAAAATAAGAGTATGGGAGATAAGAAAATATCCCTGAAAATTCGATGGCCGAGTCTCTCTAAAAACGCATGTGCAATTATCCTTCGTCTTAGATCGCGAGACTAGATTGTCCCAAACAAACTTAAAAACAAAAAAAAAAATAAACAAAACATGATTGTGATCAATTGCGACGCGCAAATTCCCGGTGGCACGTCTTTTTGGATTTGAAACGGCCGGATTGTGGCCAACGTTGTAAATGGCTGGGCTGCAGCTCATCCAAAGGTTTCCGGGCTGCGGCGAATTTGGGTCGGATTGCGACCATGATCGACGAAATCATCGTAATCCCTCATTGCTACGGTAAGCGGTAGGTTCAGTGGTTGATCGTCAACGTTAACGCCTAGAGTGGAACTAGCGGTAAGGCCTTGCGGTAGTGAGCTTCTGCTATATAACCGTTGTCTAGAATAAGCAATTTATCATATTTTATGTACATCAACACACACATAAATGTACCATGGCAATTGACACAATATAAAAAAAATAGAAATAAAATAAAAGAAAATAAAGAAAATAAAACGAAAACTAACCAACGCTTGGGTTGCCTCCCAAGAAGCGCAACATTTAACGTCATATGCTCGACGCAATTGCTCGATCAATTTCTACCTTGTGGTGGGTCCACGAACTCCTTCTTACTCTTATCTCAACTCTTCATATATTTCTCGTAATAAGGCCTAAGTCGATGCTTGTGGACTTGGAATCCCATATTTGCACTCTCATCGTATAGAGTGGCAACTCCATACTCATCCAACTCCTTTATTAAAAACGGTCCACTCCATGCAACTTTAAAATTGGTTGGATCGAACTTACGATCGGAATTTTATAACACTAGCTGACCAACCTTGAACTTCTCGTTAAAAACTTCGTTGGACTTCTTCTTCTTCTTTGTCCAATCCTTGCTATTAGCCTCGCCCTTTTTCTTTGTACGTTTAAGATTCTTGTAGGGGTCGAGGGAAACACATCTTGAATGATAATGCGGTGGCTTCGTCTCTTCTCTTGGCGCAAACTTTGAATGATCTCGTTGTGGTCTCAACTCCACCTTTGGCTCGTTTTCAGGCACGTTCAACTTCATGGGCAATCCATCATCAAATGCCTCTACATTATCAAACTCTTCAATCGTGCCGATTCTCAAGAGCTCATCCACACAAGAATCTACTAAATCAATAGTAGAACAATCGTTCTTAACAAATGATGCAGGACTCTTGTGAAGATCTTGAAGTAAAAACGTCACCGTTTCGCCCAATACGGACATAGTCACCCTCCCTCGTTTACATCGATCACCGTACGCGTTGTAGACATGAATGAACGTCATAACAAAATGGTGTGTTCTCGGTTCTCACTTTGTACGTCACCAACATCCATGATGATAAAGTCGACCGGTGCTACTAGCTTGTCTACTTGTACTAAGACATCCTCCACAATCCCCAAGGGTAGCCTTATCGTCCTATCCGCCAATTGTAATTTCATCGTGGTCGGCTTCAGCGGTCCTAGGCCAAATTCCTTGTAAATCGAATGGGGCATCAGATTTATGCTAGCACCAAGATCGAGCATCCCTCTTGCTGTTTGTCCATTCCCGAGAGAAATAGTTATGCAAAAACTCTCGGGATCCTTCTCTTTAGGTGGCAATGGTTTCTTAAATATACCTCGAACTTCTCTTATCAAAGCCACAGGCTGATTTGTAGCCAAACACCTTTCCTTTGATGCTAGATCTTTGAAAAACTTTAAAAATGCCGGCATTATCTTTATCACCTCTAGCAGGGGGAGTTTAATATTAACATTCTTCAGTAAATTGTATAACTCCATGAGTTTTTTATTCTCCTTGGCCGGACGTAGGCGACTTGGGAAGGGAACATGATCATAAACAGTCAACTTCTTGGGCGGCGAATTTAAGGAATCGATGGGGTCTTCAGCTACTGTCGAATTCTTCTTCAATGATCCCGGAACATACGGACTTGAAGACGTATGCATATGGTCGGCTGTTTTGGTTGCATCTACTTGAGGTTGGGTCTCAGCTTCTTCCTCGTCATTCTCCTTTTCTAGCTCGATGGTGTTGTCCACTACTTTTCCGCTTCTCAGCACATGAATAGCCGAGGCTCGTTCTGTTTGGCTTGGAAGAGTATTTTTCTCCTTCTTCAATGATGCCATGTCAGTTGCCAATTGTCCTACCATTATCTCCAATCTTCTTAGTCTTGACGAATTTTCAAGAGTGCTTTTAGCCATTTCAGCCATCATCGTTCTCAATTCTTTCATATCGTCTCGAACTCCCTTCATTTACTCCTGAACATGTGTGAGGCCATCTCGGTTCCGAATAGTTTCGGCAACTTGGTTTTGTTGCCAGACTAAAAGTTGATCAGTCGACTGAACTGTAGTAGGTGTTTGCATGTGTGGTGGTCTCTGCCCCGAATGTTGTTGATTCGAATAGTGCTAGATGGCATTGACGTCCCCTCGTTGTTCGTGGTTGAACGGGCACATATCGGATAAATGTTCGGGGGATCCTCATTGGTGACACATCGCATTAGTCTTCTTTGAAGAGGACTTGCTTGCCCGCTCGGCCTTCCAAGCTGCCAATTTCTCCTCAAATATCTCTTCGCACTTTGCTTTGACTAATTTTCCATCATCTAAGTCAGGACTAGGGATGGAAATCTCATTGACTTTCAATTTACGAGGCCGAGAGTTGGTTTCTCTAGATTTTTCACTCAGTTTCTCCAATACTCGTTTTGCCTCGCGGGCCGTTAAATCACCAAAATCTCCTCCTGCTGCTATTTCAACTTGGCTTTTCCCCATGGGCGAAAAACCATCAAAGAAAAACTGATTAATTATCTCGGGGGAATAGCTATGATGGGGTCATGCTTGTAAAAGTGATTTGTAACGCTCCCATGTTTCATGAAATAATTCTCCCTCCACTTGTTCGAAGTTAGCAATCTGCCTCCGAATTCGCCCCGTTGTTTGTGCCGAATAGTATTGATTTAGGAACTTCTCGCTTATCATCTCCCAATCAGTTAATGACATTGGTTCTAAGGACAGTAACCATGTCTTCGCCTTGTCTTTCATGCTATAGGGGAAACAAATCATTTGCATCTCCTCCCGGTTTAGGCCATGACCTACAAATCTCCCCACTTCATCGATAAAGTAGTTCAAAAATGCTAAAGGGTCTTCGTGGGCATTTCCATGAAAAGTCAGAAGTAAATTAATTTGATGCGGTTTAATCTCTACTTCCCTTACGGTCAGGCCAAGTACAATAGCATACCCATAAAGCACAACCTTCGGGCATGCCAAATGTCGTTGTCGAGGCGCTCGATCTCCCCTTTGTTCCCTAACTCGGTCATTAGCTCTCTCATAGTGGTCGTCATGTGCGTAATGGTACTCGCGCTCTTATCTCCTTCCGAAATTATTTTTCTCGTAACCATGATCTTGATTCTCCAACCAATCATTCACGTGCCCTTGATTGTTAGCATACGCGTTATGCTGCAGGAAATCTTCGTTCCTAATTGCCACGTTCTCGATGTTGTGTTGGCGAATATCATTGTTGTTCATCTCTTCGTTGTGCCTCATATTCGCCATGTTGGGTTGGTGAACAATTATGTTTTGCTGTTGGTCGACTCCCTCGTTTCTCCCCGCATCTTGTCTAGAAATAATGGGGCGTGGTGGTGATCTCGGTGGTGAATCGCCGTTTCGAATTGGATTTGCTTCTAACATAATGTCGGAAGCTTGATCACAAGCTAAATTAGTTGCTGTAGAGGAATCATCCTCGGGAATAGAAATGGGTCTTGTTCTCGGTGGATTTGAACGGTGGGTGTTGTCAATGAATGGTACAAGGTCGCGTTGAAGTGATCGCCTTCCTTGCATAAACTTAACAATACATCAACGTACCGAATGGCAAAGACCAAGTAAAAATAAAAAATAAAAATAAACTAATAAATCAAAAAGAAACTAAAACGAAAAACATCTTTAATTCCTTCTCGTTGCCTCCCCGGCAACGGCGCCAAAATTTTGATCCAAACTTTTGTGCACCCCTTTTTAATWAATTAATTTAAAAGCACGTCAGTTTGCTCGCAAGAGTACGAGGTACTCGTAGGGTGATAAGTTTGACTCGAGTCGTATCTCTCGAGGAAACAACTGTTCGAAGTTTTGAATGTTTTTCTCAAATTACGAACTAGAATAAAATACATGTACATTTGGGGTTTTAAAAGATTTTGAATTGATCATTATAAATTAAAGCAGTAATTAAACTAAGGATAATTAAACTAATTATTCTAAACTAGATTATCAACTACGAGCAATAATTAAACTATCAATAAAATGCAACCATGAATTAAACCTAATTAACGAATCTAAAAGCATGAGCATAAGAAATTACCACTAAGCAATGAATCATAAGAATCTAAGATTAATGAATAACTAAGCATAAATCAATCGCATAAATAAACTAAATTAACCAATATCCAATATCCAAGCATAAAAATGATTAAACTAATTAAACTCGAATTAATTAGGAGATTAACTAAGAATTAAACTAACAATTAAACTAGAAATTAACTACTAAATTAACTAAGAGTTTAGAAAACTTATTGTAACTACTAAAAGAAATGAGAAGCTCCAGCTATTCCGGAGTTGCACGTTGATCTTGGGCTGAAGATTGAATCCCGAACGCGAATTCGATGTTTTTGGACGCGTTGTTCTTCGATCCTTGATCTCCGTCTTCAAATCTCGTTATGAGATGTGGGATTATGATTATTCTGAGCTAAGAAACCCTAGGTGGTCGTGTGTCCTCCTAAAAATCCGAAATATGGAGGGTTTATATAGATATTGCAAGTCTTGGCGCACAAGAAACCCTAAAATCCAAGTTTTGGGCCGTCGCGTCGACGCTTCAGCAAGTTGCGTCGATGCTGCGTCGGTCGACGCGTCTTCAATCGACGCTTCAGCAAGTTGRGTCGARGCTGCGTCGGTCGACGCGTCTTCAATCGACGCTTCAGCAAGTTGCGTTGACCTTGCGTCTACTGACGCCCCCTTCAATCGACGCTTCAGAAAATAATGTCGACAGTGCGTCGGCCTTCCGTCGACTGACGCGGATCATGGCTCGCGTTGACGGAGCGTCGACGCTCGTGTCATTCAACGCGACAGAGCGTCTGTCTCCGTCTCTCGATCTTTTGCTACTCGTTTCACCGGAAAGCTCGTTCTCCTATTCTTGAACATCGAACTTCGTCTATTACGCGCTGAACTCTTCCGGTTACTTAGCTGTAAGGTGAAAAACAACGAAATATCACCTATTTGCATCAATTACGATTAAAATAAGTCGAAACTATAAAAATACGGAATTATGCTTAAATCGTCCAACTTATAAAATACTAAAATACTAATAAAAATAAGGACAAATCTACTCTAATTAACGCCGAAACAAAGTCCCTTTGATTAGACAAAATGGGCAGATCTAACTCGCACTTTCACTCTATCTTTCTTACCTTCCGCAAAACACACAGTTTTGCTAGGCCACCCATTCATGGCTACAACTCAATGTTTGATAAACGTTGGGAAGAAAGATCTTACTTTGTTCGTAGCAGGTGAAACGGTAACATTTTCTATGGCTAACTTGTCCACGATTCCATCAAGCACCTTCTATGCGGATTGCTTACATATTTATGTGATTCAAGAATTAGATGACCAAGTTTGTATAGAGAAAGGGAGGAATGCGGAGGAGTTTGGCCCGAGAGTTTGTGTTGAAGGTCGTTGTGAGGAAAATGAGACCCTCGTTCATAGTGATGATTCTATTGTGCTTCAATGTACCAAAGGATTGTGTAAGAAGGGTTATGTATGTGTCGTTAAGGGCAACGCCGATATTTTAAAGAGAGATGGGGAGATTGTGGATGAAGGGTTATATTTGAAACCCGTTGAAAAACTTGACGTTTATCTTAACGAGATAATTGAATTGCTCGAATTGATTCCCAACAAGGTCAAGAAGAGGCACAAGCCCGAGCTCAAGCCTTTGTCGTCTTACCTCAAGAATGACTATTTGGAAGAAGAGAAGAGCAAACCGGTTGAGTTTGAAGATGAAGCTTTCTGGGCGATAGAAGTCGTGAATACGGATTTAAGAGAGGTCGGGCTTGAGAGAATGTTATGAGTGGACGAGTTAGATGAGTTTCGGAAGGGTCAATTTGAAAATGCTCATTTCCACAAGGGAAGAACGCAACAAATCCATGACAAAGAGGAAGGGTTGATTGAGGTTCTTAAAGCTCTTGAGGGTGCCATTGGTTTGAGTCTTGAAGATATCACGGGAATTAACCCTTCAACTTGCAAACATGAAATCATTTGGAAGGATGATGCCAAACCCTTTCGAGAACTCAAAAGGCGTTCGAGTCAAAATCTTGAGGGGATAGCGAAGCATGAGAGATTGAAAATGTTGGATCAGTTGGACGACCATCTTTCATATTGTTGCTTAGAGGACTTATCGGGTTACTATCAATTCCCAATTCCACCCGAAGATCGAGTTAAGGTGACCTTTGGAACGGTTGCCCTTCGTCAAGTGCCCTTTGAGATAGGCAAGGCCTCGGGAGCATTTGAAAAATCGGATCCACCCGACAATGAGGTTTGTGCTTTGGTGGATCCTCCCGCCTCGACTTCTTCATGATCAAAAGGGGAGTTTGTCAAGCTAGTGACGTAAAACAAGCGCTTCTTGAGAGGCAACCCATGTTCTTTTAATTATTTCTTTTATTTTCACATTTCTTAATTTCTTTCTTTCTTATTACAAAAATCCAAAAACATACGAAAAATTGAAAAATTAAAAAAATTTGTTGTCTTTTGGTTCTTTTTAAACCTTGTTTTGTTTTGTTTTGATTCATGAACATATTTGCTTGTGTTTTGACTTTGTGTGATTTTCCGATTTAGTGTTTTGCTTTCCGACTCCAACCTTGACCGAATTGATGAGCTAGTAACGTTCATGGAGCCAGGAGACACAAGCTATGCTCGGTGGTTGCTTGGATTTCTTAGATGCTTAAGTGAACCCCACCGAGCTCGATCCAAACTCGCTCGATTAAGGAAGATTCTATTTCACCCTCCTTATACTTGATTTTCATTTAAATGCAATGAGGGCATTGCATGGTTTAAATGTGGGTGGGTAGGTGGTTAGGGTCCGGGTGTAACAAAGTGTGACTTGTCTTTCTTAATTTGAGTCTTGGCGAAGTGACGCTTACTAATTGCGCATTTATATGGTTAAGTCATTTTTATGTCTTTTGTGTCTTATTACATTGTTGAGCAATCACCATATGCTTGGAAGTTTGAATAGTTTACTTGTCAGGTTTTTGCATGTTTATGCCCTCTTGTGCAAGGAGTTGAATTTTTGTGTTTCGTCCAAAACCCGCTTATATATATATATATATATATATATATATATATAATCAACATTTAATCGTGAAAAGATCTCAAAGATCTAAAAGCTCTTTTTATTGTGTTTTCCAAAACCCGGTGCAAACTAGTGAGTAGCCTTGAGTGAATTTTAAGTTTTGCTTGCATTTTTATGAAAATTACATTGTGGAGGCTTGATTTTGCTCGTACATGATTGAATTTTGAAATGAACTCGAGTCACATATATCATCCTTATTCCGGCCATATCCAGATATATAAGCTACTTAAAAACTCCAAATGAGCCCCCTTGAGCCTATGCCCCCTTTCTTGTTAGAAGAGCTCGATTTTAGCTCTTGTATCTTCCTGAATTGTGAGGTGAGAGTGTATGTTGTTAGTTGACTAGGAATGTGTCGGAAATCAATTGTGGGTTTCGGGTTTTGAGTTGCTTATACACACAAAAAAAAAGGAATTAAACTCCAACACAAATCATGAGAAGTGATAAATCGTGCGTTCAAGTGAAAAACCTAATGTTCAAAAAGGCTAAGTTTAGTAAAAAGAAGCAATTTTTTAAAAAGCTTCTAAGTGTTTTGAAATAAAACTTGGAAAAATGTGTGAGTGTACGAAAGGGTTTCGAATGAAAGTTTGGTAACTTGGGATGGGTGAAGCGATCATAAGCTTCGGGTTCTAGAAACTAGGGTTTTATGTGTTATTGATCACGTTTGATCGTGTATTAGCCACTATATCCAAATATTCCATACCTTACCAAAGAGACAACATTACAACCCAAAATAAAGACCTCTTTCGATTCTTAGCCATGTACAATGGGTGATTTTGAGTTTCCGATTTGTGAAATCTTGTCGAGTGGATGCATTGCCCGACTCGAGCGTATACACGTCCCATATAACAAACACTTGAGTGAATTGAGCGAACACCCTTAAAAAATTCCATTTTTGAGGAAGTCATCAATTTGTTTCATTTGAGAAAGAGTAATACGAGCAATGCTTGGTAATAACGAGTTTATGTGGATTTTTATCATTCTAATAAGGAAAGCACAAGGGTTTTTCTTTTTACATATGTTCATTGCATGTACATTCTCGATTCTCTTCGTTGTTCGAGGACGAACAAACCGATAAGTGTGGGGTGGTTATTTTGCATGTAATTGTCGTATTTTTTCCGTGTTTTTGATTAGGATTATATATTGTTTTTGAGTAGATTAGTTAGTTTTCTAGGTTGTTTTCCTTGTTTTATTATTTTTTTTGTTTCTTTTTGATTTTATATTTAATTTGGTCAAATTGATTTAATTAATTTGAGGTTTCGTGAAATCCTTGGGTTTTTATGTTCAAAGTTCATATTTTGTAGGCCAAGGCATTGAGGACAAAAGTTCAAGCTAAGACGTGCCAAATCCGGTGCCAAGAATAAGCTCCAAAATGCCAAACGGACATCATATCCATAGTTAGCGCATTCATCATAGTTAGCAGTTCCAGCTCCGTATCTTTGAATTAGACGATGGTCCTAAAGCCGGGTCCTTTTCCTCTGTGCCAAGAATAAGCTCCAAAAGGCCGAACTTTCTGGAATGCTCGCCAAGGCAAGCCATAAATCACGCCAAGCTAAGTAACCAGAAAAGTTCAGCGCTTAAAAAGGTGAAATTTGACGATCCAGAGTTAAGATCAAGCTTTATGGCGAAGAAGTAGCAAACTCGAAAAGCGTGTTGTGGAACAGATCACCGTCGATCGACGCCGGCGCTTACGCGCCCATCGACGACTATATATTGCCCGCGTCGTTCGACGCCTATTAACACTCAAGGCGGCGTAACTCTTTGTGAGCATCGATCCATAGACCGTCGACGGACGCACACCTGCCGATACCCGTCGATGCCCCTGCCAACACACACTGACGACAGACACCGAGGACATGCGTCGATTACCCGTGTCGATCGACGCCAATCGATGCCGATGCTGGAGGGCTATTTTTGAGAAGTGTCTAGCAAGCTTATTTCGGGTCAAACTTGGTCAAACTCAGGGAATTAAGCCTTTAAAGCTCAATTTGGCCAATTTAACCTCAATAAAACTTAGTATAATTGGAGGACTTCCCTCATTTTTGGAAGACATCACTCATTCTCCCAACTCTTGCATGAGTTTGGATTTATTTTCTCTCTCTAGTTCTTAGATTTTAATTTCAAGCATTTCTTTGGGTTAGTAAGCTCAAGAAGAATTCAAGTACTCCCTTGGATTTTAATCTCGGATCGTTTTTATTTTTAGTATTTCATATGCTTTATTTTGCTTTTTATTTTCATGCATGGTTTTGTGTGAAATCCTAGATCTACTCTTTGTTTCTTGTTATTTTTCGAAAATATTTAAACTTTTACATCAACTTTTACTGGTCTTTCCATTGATTCTTTTGATTTTCGTTGATTTACATTATTTGAGTTTTTATGATTATGCATGCATAGTTGTACCTTAGGCTTTCATGCTTGTACTTCGTGAAACATTGAATTTCATTTCTTATTTTCATTCTTGCTTGCTATTTCAATTTCGACACTCGCACGAGGCATCCGACCAACTTGCATTTTACATTTCCTAGTTAGTTTATTTACATAGTTTTCATTTTAGTTTTGTTTCCCTTTTAACTTTAAGCTAAAAACCCATTGATTAACACAAACAATCGAATTATGATAATACCGAGCCAATGAACCTTTTATACCATTAAAAACTACTCTTTCAGGTTCATCGGAACTTTTTCATTGGGGCGGCGCACACCCACTGGGAGTTCTGGGATGTTTCTCGGTGATGAATAATTCGACATACTGTAAAATATTTGAAGCAAATACAGAGGCAAGCAAGAATTAAAAGAGAGAAATAAAAGCCGTTGGAGAATTGAGTGTAATTGGCAGGAGAATCAAGTGAAGAGACGGTAAAAATCCCTAACCCCTATAAACAGGTAAAAGTGAGTGTTGCATGGACAGATAGAGTAAAAAAATATAACGTGAAAAGAATAACCCCCCCCCTTCTATCAAGCCTCCTGATTTTATACCCCAACAAGATTTCTTTCCCTGCAAAAACACCCACTCCTCCTTAAAATAGGACACACGTTCTCATCCCAACTACATCACTATCTCAATTTTTGGAAAATAAATATCACAAATCTTAACTACAAAATAAACCCGAGATAGAGCTAGATTTTTATAAACCATCACCATATTTGAGTAAATTCCCTGCAAAGCAATATTTCACTCTCCACATTAAACTCGTATTACCTGTCCAATCCACCAATTTTAACACCACTGAAACACTTGGTTAGCAAGAATCATAACAAGATTAGAGATTTCAAAGAACGAAGCAAGCAAAGGCAACATAAAACAAAGCCAAAAAGCATCTTCTCAAAGTATGAATGTCCTAATTGATGCCAAGAAATCATGACCTAAAGAGATAAAAAATACAATATTTGATTTAGGTAACATTATCAGTGTTGCTTTTTATGTGATGACATAATAACCAACATTTCTTCAGTGAAGTCAATGAAAATAGACCCCTTAACCTAAGTTAATGACTATGTCAAAATCACTCAAGAAGGTGAAAATAAAAGAATTGGACCTTTTTAATCTAGATTTTCTTCATCATTTTAAAGATCTGAAGAGAAATTATCTTATCTTCGGAAATTGCTTTTAACACCCCTTGTTTTTGGACGCGGGAGAAAACCAGTTTCTGCGAAAAGTTCCACAATCACCTACTTGAAGAGGTTCGTCTTTTTGTCACCGTTTTCTATTACAACACACGACTTTTATGCACTTTAATCAGACCCAATGCATTCAGGATATATATATAAAAATTAAATAAAATGTATGCAAATTTTACAAATGTCACGATTGATGATAGTTTAGGTGTCATGACATCCGAACTAACATCGACCTATACAATGCACATTCCGAGATCTCTTCTCAAACGCGAGGAGGTCTCTATATCTAATGCCTTTGTGAAGATGTCAGCAAGCTGATTATCTGTTCCTTATGTTCAAGACTCACTATCTTTCTCTCAACCAAGTCACAAATAAAGTGGTACCTTATGTCACTGTGTTTGATTTGAGAGTGCTGGACTGGATTTTTCGAGATATAAATGGCACTAGAATTATCACAAAGCACAATCAAAATTCTACTATGTAGACCCTAATCCTCTATCATTTGGTTCATCCAAAGAAACTGTGTACAAGCACTTCCAACTGCAATATACTCAGCTTCAGTTGTAGAAAGAGAGATGCAATTTTGCTTTTTACTGTACCATGAGATAAGATTATTTCCCAAGAAAAAGCAACCCCCAGTAGTACTCTTCCTATCCACAACATCCCCATCCCAATTCGATTTCGTATATCCCATAAGTTCAGTACTTATTTCCTTAGTATACCAAACACCTAAATCACTTGTACCAACCACATAACTAATGATTCGTTTAACAACTTTCAGATGTGACTCTTTAGGGTTTGACTGGTATCTAGCCCATAGACACACACTATACATTATATCAGGCCTGCTAGCTATTAAGTACAGGAGACTTCCTATCATTCTCCTATACAAGGTGTTATCAACATTAATCCCAACATCATCTCTATACATCTTCTTTGTTTTACCTAATGGTGTTTTCTTATGCGTATTATTCTCTAACCCAAATTTCTTAACAAGATACTTAGCATATTTGGACCGAGAAAGAAAAATATCGTCATCCAGTTGCTTAATTTGCAACAAATAAAGTAAGAGAGATTACCTTCCATGCTCATGTCGAATGTGTCAGACATTCTAGTTATAAATTCTTTCACTATCTGCTCGTTAGTAGAACCGAAGATTATATCATCCACACAGATTTGGACAATCAAAATGGGCTTGTTCAATCCAAGGAGAAATAAGGTTTTATGAACTTCCCCTCGTCTAAAATTCAATAAAAGTATGTGTTAAGTCAACCTTTCATACCAAGCTCTTGAAACTTGCTTTAAACCACATAAAGCCTTTTTCAATTTTAAAACAAAATATGGTTTGTCAGGATCAACAAACCATTTAGGTTGCTCAACAAAAACTTCTTCACTTAAAACTCCAATAAGAAAATCACTTTTTATGACCATTTGATGTAGAGACATTTTCATATGACAAGCAATAGCAAGTAAGAGTCTTACCGATTCAATACGAGCAACTGGTGCAAATGTCTTATTAAAATCGATACCCACAATTCGAGTGTACCCTTGTGCAACCAAGCGTGCCTTGTTTCTCACAATATTCCCATCCTCATCCATTTTATTCTTAAAAATCCACTTGGTACCCGTGACGTGTGAATTTTCAGGACGAGGAACCAAGTCCCAATCATTGTTCTTAGCAAATTGATCCGACTCCTCTTGCATAGCTTTTATCCATAATTCATCCTTCAGAGCATCCTCTACAAGCTTTGGTTCTGTCTTGGAAAGGAACAAAAATTCTCAAATTTGAGAGCAGTTACTAGACAAACATATATACCTGACCCTCTCTTTGAAGTTTATTTGTCTCTTTCTTGTGCTTCTTTCATCAAAACCTCTAACGATTTGGTCTGTAGAATGGTTCCTCTGAATACTCGAGGGAATGTCTCTCTGATGTAGATAAATTTTTTGATCTGGATCTTCCTCATCTGATTCAGAATCTGATTGTAGAGCAGCTTGTGTAGGTGTTAAGTTTGATGTCAAGTCACCAGAATTGTCACCACCTTCATCATCACTTTCAACACCTACAGTTTTATATACACATACCATGATGTTATCTTGAGGATTCTGATCATAAACCAGATCATTATCCTCGGTCGGTTTAGCACCACTAATCATATCATCAAACTTGACATTAACTGACTCAATCATGCAACGTATCCTAAGATTAAACATTATGTATGCATGATTATTTTGAGATACCCCATGAAAATACATTTATCACTTTTTGAGTCAGGTATTGTAAAATGATTCATATCATGAAGCACATAGCAAATACACCCAAAAATATGAAAGTAGCTCAAATTTGGCTTTTTGCCCATCAATAATTTGTAGGGATTAACACAAGACTCTGGTCTAAAATACCCTATAATTATATGACATGTAGTATTCACAGCTTCAACCGAAAAACATTTTGCAATGCCATTAGAAATGTGCATAGTCCTAGTCATCTCTGCAAGAGATCTATTTTTGCTTTCGACACTCCCATTTTGTTTGGGGGTAATGGGTGAAGAAAATTCATGAGTTACACCTACTTTTGAACAATAATTTGAAAAGGAAATGTTTTCGAAATCTTTTCCATGATCAGACCTTATTCTGCCTATACTCACACCAAAACGAACACTTAATTTTTTTGCAAGTTTTTTAAAAGCTTCAAATTTTTCTTTAAACTCAACCCATGTAAATCAAGAAAAATTATCTACAATCACAAGAACATACCTTTTACCACCAAGGCTTTCTACTTCAAGTGACCAATAAGATCCATATGAAGAAGTTCGAAACATTTTAATGTGGTGAGACTTTGCACATTTGGATGTGACACCCTGACTTGCTTCCCTTTTTGACATACCTCGCAAACTGGAATAAGTTTGGTGTTTAGATTAGGTAGCCTATTCACAGCTTCCTTCTTAACCAACCTTTCCAACATCTTGTAATTGACATGCCCGAGCTTTTGATGTCATACCTCGGCATCACTCAACTGAGATAACTTTAAGAACACATCATTGTTAGAAGAGTTTTAGTGGTGTTGAAAGTATCAACGGGTTCATGGCTCGGTATTATCGAAAATCAGTTCGTTTGAAGAATTTAATGTGTTTCAAGTTTTGAAAAATAAAAGGAAACTGGAAATAAAGCAAGTAAACTAACTAAACTATTCTAGGAATTGAAATAACAAGTTGTTCGGATGCCTCAATATAGAAATGCAAAGCAATGATGAAAATAAGCAAGAAAATGAAATGTTTCACCAATTACAAGCATGCAAGTACAAGGTACAACTATGCATAAAACCTCAAATAATGCAAATTAGAAAAAATCGAAAGCATGGATAGAAAGAGAATTGAAAATTGATGTCAAATTTTAAAACATTATAAAAAATAACAAGCAACAAAGAGTAGATCTAAGATTCAACCTAAAACTATGCATGAAAATAAGATTCAAAATAAAGCATAGGAAAAACTCAAAATCAAGATGATCCAACACCCGATCTATGACCTAGATATGTCACCCATCTAGATTCCATAGCGAGTACGCAAGATCTAACGTGAAATCAAGGTGTCAAGGCAAAAAGCATGAAAATGAAGAACAAAGCATGAAAATGAAGAATAAATCATGAAGTTAAAGGAAAGGCATGAAATTAAAAGGAAACTTACTTGAATTAAGAAAGGAAACAAAGCTTGAATGTAATTGCATCAAAAGTAACAACCCAAAGGAGTACTTGGATTCTTCTTAGGCTTACAAACCCAAGGAGGTGCTTGAAATTAAATCTAAATCTAGGAAAAGAAATTACATCAAAACTTGAAATTAAATCTAAAACCTAAGGAAAAAGAGAAATTATCCAAGAGCTTCGAGGAGTAATTTGATCCCAAACCCTAGCTTGGGTTGGGGGGGGGGGGGGGGGGGTGGAGTCAATTGTTTTTACAAATGTGAGTAGCCTCCTATTTATACAAGGTGTAATTGGGTTCAAAATGGGCCAATTTGCCCTTAAAGCCTTTAAAATCCTGGGTTTGACATAATCTTGACCCGTGTTGATTAAGATGGCTCAATGTGGCTTGGTTGGTTGGTCTTGGGTGAGTCTTGGGCGTGTTGTCTTAGTCTTGGCATGAAGATGGCAAGGAGGGGCGTCCTCGGGGTGCAAGGGGGCGTTTTGGCTTGAAGATGGCATGAAGATGGCAAGGAGGGGCGTCCTTGGGGTGCAAGGGGGCGTCTTGGCTTGAAGATGGTATGAAGATGGCATGAAGAGGCGTCCTTGGGGTTGCAAGGGGGCGTCTTGGCTTGAAGATGGCATGAAGATGGCAAGGAGGGGCGTCCTTGGGGTGCAAGGGGGCTTGGATTGCAGCTGGGTGGCGCTAGAATGATCAAGGGAGGGCTGGCCGTCTCACATGGCTCAAGGATGGCGTGGAGATGGCTGCACTGGGCGCTGCCATGGGTGCTGACTGGAGATGGTAGGGAGATGGCCACCATTCTAGAATATTTTCCCCTTTGGAGCTCCTTCTTGGCACAACTTTGGCAAGCCCTTGGCAAGGAGATGGCTTGATTTTTTGGCCTCCATACCTTAGTTTAAATTCAAATCATTAAACCACCTATTAAATGAGAATTTTCAACATAAAAATCCATTAATTTCACCAACCTTAAATCAATTAAAACCATTTAACCCAATTAAACATAAAATCAAAAGAAGAACACAAAAACCCTAAAATAAGAAAAATAACATAGAAAACAAAGCTAAACGACTCAAGAACCACTAAAAATAAACATAAAACCCTAATTAAGAACACGAGAAAAACACAACAATTACATGCAAAACAATCACCATTTATTTCATGAGTGAACTTGACACTGAAACCACCATCGCACTATTGGCTAATACTTATCAAGTTAGCAGCTAATCCTTCAACAAGTAACACGTTCTCGAGCTTTGAAATACCAGGAACATGAAGAGTTCCTTGGCCAATGATTTGGCCGTTTGCACCTCCACCATACTTCAATTTTCCTCCTTGAAATTTAACAATGTTCGAGAGAAGATTTTCTGAGCCGGTCATGTGTTTGGAGCATCCACTATCAAAGTACCAAGCTCCAGGAATATGAGACTTCAGAGAAGATAATATCATGTTGCATTTGATCTCATTATTTTTTACCCAGACCTATTTGACTTTGGTGTTGGTTTTGGTGTTAGGAACATGGAAACTGTCACGGGACTCAGCAGACAGCTTTGTCTCTGAAACTGATTTCTCTCACCAACAACCTTCCACTAGAAAGCTCGAATGTGAACTGGATCACCAAAGTGATGACACACATATTGTCTTCTTATCCTCTTGTGGCATTTGGTCGACTTCAGTTTTTGGTTAGATTCTGGCATTTGCTGATTAGGCTTTTTACCAATTTCGTGTCTCGAAGATTCTGGGAAACTCATATCCAAAATTTCGTCAAGTCTTGCCTTTCCCTTGTTGAGGTTTAGAGGGTTTCTTGGACCTTCTTCAAATCAGTCTTTACACGTTCTAACTCAGCATCTTTTCTAGTCAGTGCTGACTCCAAACGGACAATTGTATTTTGTTGATCATTCTTATCTTGAGTTAGTTTGTCCACCTTGATCATAAGAGCCTTGACTTTGAGTATTTGATTTCCCCAGTTAGCAAATAATTATTCATACTCAATGCTCAACTTCTTGTACCTGTCAAGTTATTCCTCTTCCTCTGCATTCAAGCACCAGGTGTTGGTATTGATGTTGATAACACGAATGTCATCATCCCACACAACATTAGCAAACAAAGATGGATCAGATTTAAATGATTCAGAATCACTCTCATATTCATCGTACTTTTTTGCGATCAAATTCTTCTCCCTCAGGGTATTTGCACACTGATTTTTATAGTGTCCCCAACCTTTGCACTCATGACATTAAACTTCACTAAAAGGCTTCGGGGAGCTAGAGGTCTTGGAATCCGAAGATGAAGACTGAAATTTTGTGAGTGAACGCCCTGAAGATTTGGGTGTTCACTCTAATATTGTTTTTTCTTCTCAAGTGCTTGTTAAAATTGTTGAGAAATCAGAGACACTTCTTCTTCTCCAAGTGTGGTTGTTTCGGTTTTGTCCAGCAGCTCTCTCCAATCAACATCTTCATTATCGTTATCAGAGTTAACATCGAAAGAAAGGGCAACATTTTTCTCTTTAGAATTGGAACCAAGATGTTCCATCTCAAACGTTTTGAGAGAGCCAACTAATGCATCGAAGTCTAAGTTGTTTGTGTCCTTAGCTTCTTCAATGGCCACCACTTTGACACTGAATTTCTTCGAAATGGACCTGAGCAACTTTTCCATGAGGCGTGAGTTAGTTACAGCTTCACCAAGTTCCCCACACTCGTTCGCAATATCTGAGAGTCTCATGGCATAATCCATGATGGACTCTTTCTCGTCCATCATCATAGACTCAAAAGTAGCAGTCAGCATTCTTAATCTTGATTTCTTCACACTTTGGGTTCCTTCACACACACTCTGTAATGCATCCCATGAATCTTTTTCCGAATCGCACTTTTTGATAACTTTGTAGTAGTTCGAGTCAAAATATCCACGAAGGGTGTTAATGGTCTTGGAGTTACAGTTAGATAGGGCTATTTCATCAGCAGTCCAGTCTTCTAATTTCTTGATAATAGTATCGCCATCAGCATCAGTGACACGTGATTTTTTCCATCCAACCAGGATGGTTCTCCATGCACGTTCATCAATATTCTTAATGTGCCAACGCATCCTCTGCTTCCAGAGGGAGTAATTCTCTCCATTAAGGATAGGAGGTCAAGGATTCCCCTGAGCATACATAGCGTCCTACAAATATAAGGATCAGTAAACTTAGTACGTCAAGTAACCCGCTCTCCGACACCAAATGTAAATTCGTAATACTTATGGTTGTTATAAAAAGTATCAGTAAACAGATGTTAAGTTTGGTGTTAAAAATACCCAAACTAGCATCAAACGGTTTATATGAATAAAAGCAGCGGAATAATAAATATAATTTGAACACAACAATTTAAATTCCGTCCGTAAGCAAACCTGCTTACGAACATGGGTATACAAACCCGAAAACTATATTACTTAGATTTGGTCAAGATCAATTACAAAATAATTAAGTAATATATGAAAAACACTAGTATCAACACTTGATAATAAAATATTTGTGGCGACGCTTGTGATGATCTTCTCCATTCACTAGTGGAAAAAAGTCGATTAGAGGCGGTTCAAAATAGCCTTTAGAGGCGGTTCTTAACCGCCTCTAATACGACCGACGCTTAAAGTAAAAAACCGGGCAACGGTTCAGACCGCTGCTTAAAATAGGCGCCGGGCGGCGGTTCTTAGTTCGAACCGCCACCAAAACTATCGAAAATAGGTTGAAACCGACGCCAAAAACAGAACGGGGTGGCGGTTCATATGTTATAACCGCCGCTTAAAGTGAAAATCGGGCGGCGGTTCTTATTCAGAACCGCCGCTTATAACCGAAGCCGGGTGACGCTTCCTTCCAAATAAGCGTCACCAATAATACGAGGATTGGGCGGCGCTTCCTATCTCGAAGCGTCACTTAAAGTACCAAGCTTTGGAGGCGGTTTATGTTAGAACCGCCACTTTTGTTGTTGTTTTTTTTATTTTTATTTTTTTATTTTCCTGCTTTCTGCATCAAAATTTAACCAAATCTGAAATTCCATATACTCATTATAATTCCTGCAAAATATTTTTTTCATAGCAAATACACAAACCAAACAAACCAAAATATTCATAACAAACACAAATTATCCAAATAAACAACAAATGTCATAAATATCCAACAAAAATCATTCAAATATATCATCTCACACCATAACAATTCAATCTCATCAATATACTCAACAAATACTTACAATTAAGAATTTAGAAGAACGTCAATAAAGTATCTTGCAAACACATTTCGAATCTCATCGAACTCCAACGGTGAGTAAGGATCTTGATTCGATATCCAATCCTTAAATTAAAAACATGAAACAAAATATTAGAATTATTAATACTAACGAATTATAGATTTATAACTTCTCAATATATAAACATTAAAGATAATAATACATAAATCAAACTTACCATTCCAATGTTTCGACTATTGGGAAAATTGTTGACAATTTCGTACATGTACCTCATCACATAATAACCACACTCGGTAGGTCCCGGTTGCTTGCGACACTTGAAAAAAAAAGGTAAATAATAAAGATTAGTTATATTAATACATAAAACATCTAAAATTAATATATTAAAATGTGACATAAATGTGCAGGACCCAGAGAAATTAATTTCGTTACTGATTAAAAAGTACCCTCAAAATTTACAAATTCTCCGTTTTTTTTTTTTTTTTTTTTGTAGTTCTGAGAGATATGAGATGTTCTCTGTAATTAGGCTAAATTTCTGGGGTAGACTGGTAGTTGAGGTAAATTACTCTATAAGCTGTAATCAAATATTCTACAGTGTGTGTGTGTGTGTGTTATGTATTCAAGGTTTACATACATTGATAATAGCAGGACTCTTTGATGTGTATCCATGGTCAAATTTAATGTGATCTGCGAACGACTCGGCCTGCATTACAAGATAAATATGTTAAGACCAGTCAAATGAGAAATTCAAGTTCGGTTTTTGAGGCACTATTTATTACCTTCCACAGTTCTTTGCGACCACAAAGCAAATGGTCCAACTCACTTGGAGAAAATATTCGTAGAGTAGAGATGTCAAACACCTAAATAACCAAAAATCAACTCAACGCATAAGACAGACATGCCCATAAACATCGAACAGTGATTACCACTATCTTGAAAGCCAATTGAAGAGTAGTAACCGCATTATCACAAACATCACTCTAAATAGTACTAGGCAACACAGCAAGAAGAAGATTATTTTTCAAGTTTGAGAAACAGAGTGTGCAGGTAATTCTGAAAAAAAAAAAAAAAGAGGAGAAAATTTAATAAAATAGCAAACCTGATTAAAGCCAGATCTAAATGCTTGGATTTGCCGCATGATCCCAATCCCCACGGTAGCATCAACCACAAGGGCAACATAATCTCCTAAAGTGCTCATATCCACCTGTCAATTTCAGTAGAGTAGAAAACAGAAAAACTTAAATTAAAAATAAATAAATAATAATAAATAAATAGAAGAAGAAGAGAATAGATCTTCTGGGTAGCCTGGAATAGATAAGCACACGACATACATATTCATCGCCTGGTTTCAAAATATATTCTGGGTAGCCTGGAAGGGAGAAATCTAAACAAAGATCTTCAATAGAAGCTCCACGAAAGCGTAACTCTTCTGGATTATAGCTTCTCACAGCTTCCAAGTATTCTTTTCTGTTGACAAGAGCTGCCCAATTCTTGCAAAGTAGTCCCGAGTTCGGCATCGAAGGAAATGATATCATACAAATCCAACTCCTTTTAAATTAAGAAATTGCAACACAGTTATTTCATGAACATACAAATGTTGATTAACAAAACTGAATGCTTTAAGAAACCACAGCAAAATAAACTTACTTGACCAAGTACAAGCTTATAAAAAGCTGCTGACATCGGCAAATCCAAAAGCCTCCCATCTTGAAGAGCTTTAGCCATTACTCGCCCAAGAAACCGGAAATAGTCGATAACTTTATAAAATTGGCTACCTTCCGAAGTATCCGTATTGGGTGACCAAGGGCGAGGAAATAATCCAAGAGGCGAGTGAACAGTATCAGCCGCACTTAACCTCCACATTCCTAATCCAGCTTCCTGAAGATCGTGACTCAAAAGAGTGTAAAACTCCAGCGTAGGCCCCAATCCTGTCCCAACCTCGCCAAAATATTCAACTTCAAGAACAGCTTTTTGACTACAATACATCTCCATCACCTTTGCAGCAGAATCTAGTATCCGATTCCTAGACACACGAACTTTCTGGCGCCGTAGTCTACCAATCCTAACCTCTCTTTCACTCATGGATCCATTCCCATTAGCGCCTTGCTGCTGCTGTTGCCGATATAATGCACGAGAAAATCCAAAAGCAGTCGAATAGAAATACTGAGTCCGGGTTTCGAAAGGAAACAAAAAGGGGCAAGATTTTGTCAGCTGGTAGCACCACGATGGAAGGGACCCAGTGCAGAGTGCTAGTGTATCCTGAATTTGTTGAGCCAATTTCGCAGTAAGCTTGCTATTTACGAAATCCTCCGGAGAAACTTTGGTTCCAGTGGTATTGAGTTCATCCAAACTAGAAACTTTCCCCTCGGAAAAACTATCGGTCGCTGCCTCAACTCGCAGACATGGTGCAAGCTGATTCAAACCCTCCAGTAAGCGTAATAACGCTAAAATATTGTAAGTGGGATTATTTCTTTCCAAATCAAAAGGGAGTTTCCCTTGCATAATGTTATCTAGCAAAGAGACGTGATTTGAGGATGAGTCAGCGCCGTAATTACTAGAAGCACTAGCTTTTTCAGATTTCGAACACCTCTGAAAAAAATAAAACTGACTACTGATTTAATACATATTTTTTAATAAACTTATTTGGGCCGTAATAAGTTTTACTTTTATTCCACTAAAAAAATAAAACTGACCTACTAATTTAATACATATTTTTGAATAAGCTTTCTTCTTTAGTACAGCCATTCCCCGTGTTTAAAATTTAATGTTCGTTAATTAATTATGTAAATCTCTGACAACTATAATTAATTAACTTCTAAACCTTGAGTAGTACCACACAAGCTTTATCATGTACGAAATAAATTCCACCTGCAGAGTTTTTTTCGAACGACCGGAAAAACCGATCGAATAGTACAATTTGGTTCAGTTTTTCGACCGGTGGTTCGGTTTTCGGTCATAAAAGATTCGGTTAATTAAGTCAGTTTCAGTTTTTCTACCAAAAAAGATATAACCGAACTGACCGAATTATATATATATATATATATTCTAGTTTTATTTTTATGGGGTAGAAAATGGGAAATTAAAAAAAAAAAGGAATTCGGTCGAGAATTGATTTTTCACATTATTTCGGTCGGTTCAGTCCGACCGACGACCAAATTCGGTCAATTTGGTTTTGCCTATTCGGTCGGTTCGGTCGACCAAACCGACCGATGCACACCCCCTAGACATTACTCATAAATGCATCATATTATTATTATACTTATAAAAGTGTGTAAATTATTATTTTATTACACTTTTTTATCATTGCACTGTCCTATGAATATACTAGTATGTAAGATGAAGAGCTACATTTCAATATATTTCTGCACTCTGACGTCTTTTGGCTTTTTAAATTTGAAGCTGAATCAACATAAAATCACTTAAGAACTTCGATTGCATTTTCAATTAGGRTTTATCAAATWAAGTAATAACAATTTGGCATTATAAAACAAGCTAAATTCAATAAAAAAGAAGATGGTCAGGTTTTAAGTGATTTGTGATGCCACAAGGCAGACCCATACTACATACAACTTGAGTGAGAAAACAAGACCTGCATAGCCATACCTGCATAGTAACTGGTGAGGTCAGGTTTCGAAGAACTTCTGGGTTTTGCGTCATATCTCTTAATTGAGGGTTTGTGTCGAGTATGCTGCGAAGTTGAGGATTCAGGCCTACGATRTGCAACAGAGTTGTGATTTCAGTACCCTAAAGCCAAAGTACAAAATGATGATTAAAATRTCCCTTAGTAGTACTTGYTCCATGTATTGAGGGRTGGAAAGCAAGKTCTGCATCATCTGTGTTACGGCTGGATTTTGCAATAACTGACTGAAGGTAGAGGGATCCGGCATCCCCATGCGCTCCAATTCAGGAAGTCTGAGGCCTCCTAATCCGGCAATAGAGGGTATTCTTGCAACCKCAGTTGGATTAGTTGTRGTYGAATTATTTGTTTGAGAACCTCCTAAATATGAGATCCMGGAATTAAACCAGAAAGGTCTTAGAATGACTCAACAAAAAAGATGACAAAAGTGAATATGAGTGTCTAAATTAATTGAGCAAGGATAGAACTAAACTTCTAAAGAAAATTGAGTTTGTAAAGAAGTAAATGAAGTTCATGAATAATTACCAAGACTACAGTAAGTTTTACAACCTAAAAGTAGATCTCTGCTTTTATATCCAGCATACCCCCCCAATGTTAAATATAGGCATATAAACCAAACATATAACAACCAGTAACATACTGTTATGGTTTCTTGATAAAACATTTCAACCCAGGATTGTAATTTGCAAATCTCAGGTGACTTAATATACACAAGGAACTTAAAAAAGGCAAATATATGTAGGAAATGGATACACCGACATACATCATCCATGTCATCATCGTCGTCGCTGAAGTCATCATCATCAGAAATATAATCATCTTCAATTACCAATCCCTCATCAATTTCGACAGGCAAAACGTCCAATTCATCTTCC
>BMAC01001138.1:65354-76314 GCA_014905375.1 Phtheirospermum japonicum
GTCATAGATGTTGGCCAACCATAGATTGTGAAAGCCGTTGTTTTCCGAAAGCTACTGTTGTTTTAGCCCGAAAGCTACTGTTGTTTTAGCCCGAAAGCTACTATGGAATGTTGCATTGAGACATAGGTAATTCATACAATCGCATTTAATATAGACAAACATAGAACACGTTCGGCAATGTTAAGAAGAAATCATATAAATCATAAATGAATAGCTACAACACACTGTCATTGTTTTAGCTCGAAAGCTACTATGGAATGTTGCATTGAGACATAGATAATTCATATAATTGCATTTAACATAGACAAACATAGTTTTGAAAATAGTTTAGAATCACCCACCTTTGAATGCGTTTCGTGGAAAATTGAATGTAGATGCTCGTGCTTGAAAATCCTAATTTCGAGAACCCTCGTTTCCTACATTGAAAAATAATAATTTATCTTAGTGCTTCGCTTTAAAAAAAATGGATTTGGATAATTGAAAAGATGATTAAACCATAGCCATAAATCGAACGTCCGGTAAGGGAAAACAAGGCTAATAGGGTTGTTTTAGTCGGGTTCTTGTAATTGGAGGGATACACCCATTTTTATCAAACTTTTCAGGTTGAGGAGTTGGATGTGGTACGAGGCGGTGGATGCGAAGATGTTATTTTCAATGCTATTTTATTTTCTTTCTATGGATTGGTATCTTTAATTTTATGTCAAGTTCAAAATAAAGTTTGAGACTTGTGTTTCTATTTAAAACGCCTTGAATAGTCGAGTACTACTATTTGATGCGTTAAGTGAATTTCCTGTTTTAAATTAATGTTAAGTTTTATTCACGCTTCCGCTCAAATTTATTGTGATTGGGATTTATTGAAAACTCATGCCCTTGTTCTTGGAAGTTTTAATTATGAAAAATCAAGTTTTACACTTTTCAAAAATGGGGCGTGACAGAAGTGGTATCAGAGCCATTCACGGTTCTGTAGACTCACTAAATATTCTCGTTTGTTGATTTCAAAAGAAAGACGAAAAAAAAAAAGATTCATGAACTAGTCAAAAGTTTTATTACGATTTTTTTATGTCAAAAGTTTAAAGGTTACATTTTAGTACAAGTGTAAAACTATGACAAAAAGCATCCACCTCCGCCATACCGTGCCAACTCCAAAAGGTATATGCATATATATTTTAAGTTTTCGATTTTCTAAGTCTATTGCATGTTTTCAATAGCAAATACAAAAGTCACTACTATTGCAAATGTTATGCTACGCTATGCTATTTTATTCTATACTATGCGAAGGGGTTTTATAGGCATTATAACTATGACGTTTCACAAATTACACAAAAGCAATTACTATTGCAAATGTTATGCTATGCTATGCGAAGGAATTTCTATTGACATGATTACTATGACATTTAAAAAAAATCACATGTTTTCTATGCAAACCCAATTCCATGCGAACTATTTGAATAGACGAACTATAGATCCCTATGCACGATGAACTTTACCAAACCCCATGCAATAKCTATAGGACAATGCCTCCGAGACGTGCTCCTAGAGGTCAAAACCAAGCCAATGCTATGAATCAAGAGAATAATARYAACCAAGCTCCTGCAGCGAGCCAAGCATCTCATACAAATCAAGTTGATCAAAATATGAATGATGTGTTTGCGCCTATGAATAATCATGCTCAAGTAGTGGAGCAGTTTCGCCGCTACGCACCTCCCACTTTCACTGGAAAAGAGGAAGCTATTTATGTTGAGGATTGGTTCCGTTCTTTGGAATGAACTTTCAAACTACTGAATTGCAGCGATACTCAACGAGTGATTTGTGCTGAGTACCAACTAATTGAAGGTGCAGACCGTTGGTGGGAAGGTTATTGGAGAACCACGACTGAACAAGAGCGCGAGGCTCTAACTTGGAGTGAGTTCAAAGAGATTCTGAGAGGTCAATACTACCCAAGATTTTATCGTGAGCAAAAGGAACGTGAATTCTGGGAGCTAAGGCAAGAGGGAATGTCGGTTAAATATTACGAAGGGAAGTTCACCGAACTAAGTCAGTTTGCAACCCACTTGGTGGATACCGACTTGAACAAGGCTCGTCGATTTTTGGATGGGATGCGACCAGGAATTAGACATATCCTCAAAAGTCATGGGGACTTATCTTATGCCGAGACTGTTAAGCGCGCCCAAGAGATAGCTGCAAGCCAGGATATAGATCGAAAATAAATGGAGAATTCGAGAAAGAGGAAAGGTGAAGATTGGAATCGAAACGAGAATAAAATTCATGACAAGTAAGGAAAGAAAGCGGAAAATAATCAAGGAGATCAACCTACTAAGCCCGTTTGTGGAAATTGTGGGAAAAGTCACTTTGGGGAATTTCTTGCAGGGAAAAATGCATGCTTTTGCTGCAAACAAAAAGGGCATCTAGCGGATGATTGTCCGGTTTACGGCAATACCAATTTTGCAGAGAAGAAAGGACAAGGAAGAAGGGCTCGAGTGTTTAACATGCGACTGCTGAACCAAGGTAAGATTATCTGAATTTCGAGGACGAAATTTTTTTAAGGAGGTAGGATTGTAACGCCCAAACTTTTCTTTCTTATGTTAAGCCCAATATTTTTTTTATTATTTTATTTAAATTCTATTGTTTCAATTCCACTAAGCCTAATATTCAAATCCAATTGAATTATTTTTAATTATATTATTTTGATTTTTTTTACTAAAGCCAAATTCAAAGCCCATGCATCAAAAACATATTTTTATTTTTATTTATACTTCAAAATATATAATTCTAGCTCCAAGCTCGTCACCATAAATGAACTTCTAATTTTAATTTTAAATATCTACGAATTCTATTTAGTCGAATTAACAATTCGATTACCAAATAAATTTTATATATATATATATATATATATATATATATATATATATATATATATATATATATATATATATATATATATAATATATATATATATATATATATATTTCGACTTCTAAAAATCACTATGATTTATTTAATTGATTTAAGAATTTCTATATAATAGAATTTCTAGTGCGATTGTTAATTATATTTTAAAGACTATTATATTGTAGTTGTATCTATGTAAATTATCTTAAATTATTTTAAAATCTTGTTATAATCAAATAATAGATTTTAGTTTTAAAATAATTTCAATTTCTAAAATTATTATAATTTATTTATATTATAATTATTTTTAACAATTTAAAATACTTTTGGGTCACCTTAGAAATTATTTCGATTTAAGAATTTAAATTCGTCGATTTGGGTCGTTCACGAAATTATTTGATTCAAAACTTAAGTCGTCATTGGGTCGATTATTTTTTGGACTTCAAAAAACGAGCCCAATGACTAGCCCGAATCCACTAAACCTAACCCTAACTTTCCAAAAATAAGTCCTATGCTTAGTATATATAAAGAAATCCCAAACCAACATCAACATACACAACACTTCTGCATACGGCCGCAAGAAAATAATATGTATAGACCATTCTTGTTTTTCCAAAAGTTTTCAAGAAACACGAACGATTTGATCCTATTCTTTTCTCCGACAACCTTTGTAATCGGATCGGCTGCTGATCAACCATCACCCCTAACCAACATCACAAACGCCAACCCGAACCATATACGACCGATCCGAATTCTAACCACTATCCCCTGCCGAAGCCAAGATTGTCGCAGCCACCAAATCCCTCAAACCAAACCATCACTGCCATCACCACCCCCACCGACCACTGGCCCAAATCAACGATCGAAACCCGAATTTTTCCCACAACCCAATAGTCCGGCACGCCGACTGGTTTTTGCCACCACGAGCATCGCCGGAAAACCCCCAACACCACCGTCCGAAACCACAACCACCGCCACGACCCGTTTCCAAACCCGAAACCCGACTGGCCGACAACTACGCCTGCCACAACACCAAAAGTCCACGTCTCCAGAATCACCACCGACATCCAGTAACACCGAGTAGTCAAACCAAACCAAAACAAGCCCAATCGCCACCGCTAAGCCTCGACGCCCGAATCAGGTCCCCTTCGCCACTGTCGGACCCCTACAGTGCTCGTGCCGTATCAGTTATCTACTAGTGCCGTCTCAATGCCAACCCAAACCATCTCCGCCTCCGCCACTGCCGACTCCACGTCTGCCGCCGTTGCGGGAATTCATCAACTTGTGGCTGCCGAACGCCGCCAACATCCACCCACCGGATGGTCCAGTCGAGGACGAAGGGAGAGGTGCCGTTCTCCGATCCCGATTTTGGAAAAGGAATCGCCCAATCGAAACCCCGCCTTCGCCGCCGCTGATTCACCATTTGATGCTCAGGCAGTGCCCGGTCACAAATCCATTCCAACCGTGGTCGAGCACCACGGTAATCTCCGAGTGGCCCCACGAGGAACCAGCCGAGTCGCCTCACCACACCGGTCATCGCCTCCGCCGCCCACGGCTTGAGTCAGCCACCGAATCGCCATTAAGTTTCCCCGTAGTCGCTGCCGCCGTTCTCCTTTCGCCGATCCTCGCCGGCGCCGATTACCCAGCCGATCCGCCGTCGCCTGCCCTCAGCGGTTGCTACCTCCCACGCCGCCGCCTTGCGGACGGCCTTTCACCGAAGTCCAGTCTCAGAGAGGAAGGAGGTGGAGGGCCGATTCATTTTTTTGGAAGGAGACGGGCCGGATGAAAATTGGGGGCGGACGAGTTCAGAAATTGGAAAAGAGGGGAGAAAAGAAAAGAGAAGCAGACGGGTTTTGAGATGAAGGATTAGGTCTGACCACCCTTTTAATCCAACTTTTCCAGAATTACAATTCAACCCCCAGACTTTTGCCCTTTATCAATTGGACCCCAAAGATTTCAATTTTTAACCAATTGATCCCAAAGACTCTTACCCTTGTTCAATTGAGCCTCCAATTTACCCAAAACTTCGATTTTATCCCTCCAATTACAAGAACCCGACTAAAACAACCCTATTAGCCTTGTTTTCCCTTACCGGACGTTCGATTTATGGCTATGGTTTAATCATCTTTTCAATTATCCAAATCAATTTTTTTTAAAGCGAAGCACTAAGATAAATTATTATTTTTCAATGTAGGAAACGAGGGTTCTCGAAATTAGGATTTTCAAGCACGAGCATCTACATTCAATTTTCCACGAAACGCATTCAAAGGTGGGTGATTCTAAACTATTTTCAAAACTATGTTTGTCTATGTTAAATGCAATTATATGAATTATCTATGTCCCAATGCAACATTCCATAGTAGCTTTCGAGCTAAAACAATGATAGTGTGTTGTAGCCATTCATTTATGATTTATATGATTTTTTCTTAACATTGCCGAACGTGTTCTATGTTTATCTATGTTAAATGCGATTGTATGAATTACCTATGTCTCAATGCAACATTCCATAGTAGATTTCGGGCTAAAACAACAGTAGCTTTCGGGATAAAACAACAGTAGCTTTCGGGCTAAAACAACAGTAGCTTTCGAGCTAAATCTATGGTCGGCCAACATCTATGAACGACTGACAGTGTGTTGTAACTATTCATTTATGGTTTATATGATTTGTGTTTAATGTTGACAAACAAATCCCCACTGAGCGAGTTGAAAGCTCACACCCATTTTTATTAAACTTTTCAGGTTGAGGAGTTGGATGTGGTACGAGGCGGTGGATGCGAAGATGTTATTTTCAATGTTATTTTATTTTCTTCTCTATGGATTGGTATCTTTAGTTTTTGTCAAGTTTAAAAACAAGATTGAGACTTGTGTTTCTATTTAAAATTTCTTGAATAGTCGAGTACTACTATTTGATGCGTTAAGTGAATTTCCTATTTTAAATTAATGTTAAATTTTATTCAAGCTTCTGCTCAAATTTATTGTGATTGGGATTTATTGAAAACTCATGCCCTTGTTCTTGGAAGTTTTAATTATGAAAAATCAAGTTTTACACTTTTCGAAAATGGGGCGTGACAAAAAGCGGCCGTCCTTTTCCTTTTGAAAAACAGAGAAGAAATTTTGTTCTTTTCTTTTATATTTTATTTTAATCTTCACCTTGTAGATGAAAATTAATTAATAATTTTTCATCTACAATAATTAATCTTCAATTAATTGTTGATTGTTGGATTAATTGTTATTTCTATCAATTTGAAAATGGAACGATTCTACTAGCGAAGAATTTTTCCGGTATTGCAATTAAAAGGTGGACTCAATTAGAGGGGAAACGCTTGGATCCCTACGGCGAGAAGTTTCGGTGTTAGCCACATAGTCGGGAATTGATTCCCTCTCAATCATCGCTTGAAGAAATTAATCGAGAGGTATTAATTTATTTATTTTTATAAGAATCAAAATATTTGTATTCGATACAAAATAATAGAAAATAACGATCGTTAAAATCGCTTACGAAATCTATGAGGATTAGTATATATATTTGATATATATATTTGTTTTAATAATTTTAAAAATTTTAAATTCCGCTGCGTAGGCCCTGTACGATTATAACGAACCCAACAAGTACCACATCGGTAAAAATCTTGTACCGATTTAATAAATTAAACTGGTGGTCTTTTAACGGTGATGATGAATCAAAGTTTGGTGCGTCGAATCGACGTAGATGTGTCGTAAAATTTCATTAAAAAATTGGCCCCGTTCGAAATCTTAGATCGTGAGTTCGATTTCAGATTTAGAACGAGAGCGATACGGTGGTTCGTATGATGTACATATTACTAGATTCTGTCGCCAGTGAACGGTGGCCAATGACAGCGAACAATGTGTATACATATTACTATTTATGCGTTATTTTTCTGTTTTACTATATTAATGGGTTGGGTGGAGCAGAGCAGGTTAATGGACTGGTCAAATGGATTGGGTAAAAGTGGTATCTATAAGACCGGTTTTACTCAAATATTTGTCTTTTATTTCTCGTGTTTGGTAATTAATTGATAATTGATAACTGATAGTGTATATTGTATTCTATTACTTGATTTAACTAGCTAATTGTACAAGCGATTCGTAAAATAATTTGATAAATAGATGGTAAATACTTGATTGTACAAAGATGGATATTTCTAAATGACATGTTTAGAAGTTAAAGGATTTGTGTAAAGGTGAAATTTGACTAAGTAAAATCCTCTAATTGAAAAAAGAAATACCCAACAATTCATATTTTTTTTTTTGTCGTTTTATAAAATCAAGTTTCTATTATTTACCAAATATTTTTATTCAAACAACTAATATAATCAGTTAATCAAACTACCTAATAATCAACTAAGAAATAATTAATGTAATCAGTTGACGTATAATATTTTCTAAAATTAATGTTTTAACAAAAAAGAAATTAATTAAAACTTTGTTTACCAAACAAACGAGTTAGAGATCTAACAAGTCATTTCTCTAATTTGAATTCAAACATTTAATTTTATGTCAAATTATTATCTACCAAACACCCCCTGTCTTTGATTGCTCCTAAGTCCTCGTACAAAGCCTTGAATCCATTCATTCTTGAGTTCTTTGAGTATAATGTATTAATTTTTTATTTATATTTAATCTAGCATTACAAGATTATAATATCTAAACCCAATTATCTAAAATCACGTATGATCTCTACAAGTTTTATGACATAAACATAGGGTTGATTACAAAATCTATCCCTAAAGTTCATTTAACTACAAAATAATCCAATTATCTTTTAGAATTACAAAAAGAAGATCGTATAATATATATATGCCAAGGGAGGAACATATGCAGAGGTCGATTCTCAACTTGTTTGTAAACAAATTAAGGAGAATTCGAGACAAGGGAGAAACATATGCAGAGGTACTTGGCCAAATTCAAAGAGCTGGCCAGGGGAATGAAAGAGTTAACAGTCCTCCAGATTACTAGAGAGGAAAATGGACGGGCTGACTTCCTGGCAAAGGTGGCCAGCTCGGCTTCAGATTGTCAAGAGAAGGTGATTACCTTGCTACAGGCGGGCGGAGAATTCGGGATAGAGCAGGTAGGCTCAGTTATGGAGAGAGATGATTGGCGCTCTCCCATAAAGACATACCTGGAACAGGGATTCTTGCCAAATGATAAAAAAGAAGCAGCAAAGGTACGAACCAGGTCTGCTAGATTTTGTTTAATTAAAGGAGAGTTATTTAGAAGAGGATTTGGTCAGCCTCTTCTGAGATGTTTAAGCCGAACGGAAGGAGCTCTGGTCCCTAGAGAAATCCATGAGGGATGTTTGTGGTAACCAAATGGGTGCCAGAGCTCTGTCAAGTAAGATCTTACGAGCAGGGTATTTCTGGCCCCATCTACGAGAAGAGGCGGAAAATTTCGTGCGCGCATGTGAGAAATGCCAGAAGAATTCAACGCTAACACACAAGCCTGCCGAGGAGCTCATGACTATGAGCTCCCCTTGCCTATTCGCCAAATGGGGAATAGATCTGGTCGGTCCCTTTCCCATGGCCCCTGCTCAAAAGAAGTTCTTGATAGTAGCAATCGATTATTTCAGTAAATGGGTAGAAGCGGAGGCTTTGGCCAAAATTACCGAAGACGCAGTTATGAAATTCCTATGGAAAAACGTGGTATGTAGGTATGGCGTCCCCAGAATTCTGGTCTCAGATAATGGAACACAGTTCATGGGCTCTAGAATCAGGGCATGGTGTTTGAAAATGAAAATCGATCAGCACTTCACCTCTGTTTACCATCCCCAAGCTAATGGACAGGTAGAGGTCACCAATCGCATACTGGTCCAGGGGATCAAAACTCGTTTGGAAAAAGCTGGGGGCAAATGGGTGGATGAGCTGAGCACAGTCTTATGGGCCTATAGAACTAACCCTAAGGAGAGCACAGGGGAAACGCCTTTTAGCCTGGTCTATGGTATGAACGCTGTGATACCTGCAGAGATTAGCATGGAGACTCATCGAATTCAGAACTTCGATGAGAAGCAGAACGAGTCTTTGATGCAAGATGCTCTGGATTTAGTCGAAGAAAAAACGGACAGAGCTGCCACAAGGATGGCCCATATCAAAGGGCGAGTAAAGGCCATGTATGACAGATCTGTTGTGAAAAGACAGTTCCAGGTTGGAGACCTGATCTTAAGAAGATCTGATTTAGGGAAGTCCAAGGGGAAATTGGATGCCCGCGTGGCAGGGACCCTTCCGAATTATCCAGGTCTTATCTGGAGGAGCTTACAAACTGGAAGAGCTGGATGGCACGGCAGTCCCTCGCATTTGGAACGTTGTCAATTTACGAAAATTTTACACCTAATTGTAATGCCTTATGTTTATTTGATTGAATAAATTTGCAGTTGAATAAATTTGCAGTCCACGACAGGAGTAACCAATGAGAGATATTCAAAATATAGACGGATATGCCTATTGATAATTAAAAAAGACACTTACAACAAAAAACAGAAAAATACAAGAAGACATCTTTGCAGTACATTAACAATCGCAGAGGCGCAAATCACAAGCATAGAAAAGTAAAAGTACAGCCTTAGGATGGAGGTACAGAAGCGAGAAGTTGACGGAGCCGTTGGATCTCGTCCTCATGTTCCAAAAGACGGACACGAAACCGGTCTGATACCTCCACGTCAATGTCCCAGTCAACGTACAGTTCAGAGTTCTCCCTTTTCAGGTCGAGAATGAGTTGCTGAAGGCGATGTCGTTCACGGCGGTATTGCAATTTCTTCTCGGCCAGCTTCTCCACACGTTCCTGCAACTGGTCCTGCAGCTGGGAGATTTCTTCCTTAAGATGATTCCTCTCATGAAGCAGTCGGATATGCTCCTCAGTGGAAATGTTGTTGGAAGACGATGAAGACGCCATTATGTAGGGGACATAAACTGAAAATAGACGCCATTATATAGGAAAGGAAAAAGCGGAAAATCACTTTAAGTTGGCGCGCGAAGGGCTTAGAAAAGGCGGGAAACTACATTGAGTTTGGCGCGCAAAAGGGTCCAGGAAAGCCAGGATTGGCTAAGGACGAATGTCCTAGATTTTGCCCGACCTGATTGTCGGTTAATGCAAGGATTGGCTAAGGACGAGTGTCCTAGATTTTGCCCGACCTAATTGTCGAGTAATGTCAGGATTGGCTAAGGACGAATGTCCTACATTTTGCCCGACCTGATTGTCGGTTACTGCCAGGACTGTCTAAGGACGATGTCCTAGATTTTGCCCGACCTGATTGTCGGTTAATGCCAGGATTGGCTAAGAATGTCCTAGATTTTGCCCGACCTGATTGTCGGTTAATGCCAGGATTGGCTAAGGACGAATGTTCTAGATTTTGCCCGATCTCTTTGTCAGTTAAAGCCAGGATTGGCTAAAGATGGATGTCCTAGATTTTCCCGACCTGTTTGACCGTTAAAGCCAGGACTGGTCAAATCAAGCCAGCTATTTTCCTGATCTGGTTGACAGCTCAAGCCAAGGAAAGCTAAAAAGCTAATGCGCTGGTTTACCTGACCTGATTGTTAGTATGACCACATAGCGAAACAAAATATCTTATGAGGTAAGCGCTGAACTACTAAGGCACTAACATAAAACACAAGTTTGAGTGATTTAAGTAAGGCAAAAAAGATCCGATGCAAAACTTATTTAAGTGAAAACTATGACACACGTGAAGAGACACAAAGCTCATATATATTACTGACCATTCAACAAGAACAAAGTACAGGTTGTGCACCTTCCCCCGGAGGGTTGGCGACTTTGATTGTATTAAAATGGAAGGAAATAAATAAAGGTAAAACCCAGACGCCTATCTAGGCGAAGACCTTCTGTCGGAGGCTAAAGCCCGGCAAATACGCCAAAGCTCTCGCTCTGTCTCATGTAGACGGCGGCGATACTGGTCAGACCGCTTGGCGAGAACATGCGCCTCGCCAGCAGCGATGGTCAAGCGGTTCACTGAGTCGACCAAATCCGCCTTCTCCTCTTGCAGTTGACGGTTGACTTGTCGGAGTTCGGCCCATTACCTTTTGTAATGACGCTTCTTCTGCCTTTT